>CAJVPL010000047.1:0-52224 GCA_910591945.1 Ambispora gerdemannii
TGCTAAAGGAGACGCTGAAAATGATGAGGAGATGCTGAAAATGATGCAGAAACGCTGAATGATGAGGAGACGCTGAATGATGAGGAGACACTGAAAAACAATGAGGAGATGCTGAAAATGATGCAGAGTAGTTTGCATCTGCACACTGTATACCAAAAAGGGAAGCCTGTTATTTTTATTCATGTGTCAGAGGAAGAACATACAATGTTATGCTGTTATTTGCTAAAAAATCTATAGCAATATTGTTGATATTTGTGATGGAATATGTTGTAGCAACGCTGAAAAACATAACGGATTAGAAAATCTGCGGCATTGTTGATACGTGTGGGAAAATTTGGTATAGTGATGATGCTGTAAAACATAATGAATTAGGAAATTTGGCAGTAATAGTGTTCATAATACTCATGATTGTAGTAAATATATCAAATGTCAAAAAAATTATCACTGCGATGAGTGTTATTAATATTAAAAATGAATTTATAAAGCTGAAAGCAGAAATAAAGATATCGACAGTCTAATAAATAAATGCAATAAAATTAAATATAAAACAACTTTTGAATGGATCTCTTTTGACAGATTTACCAATGTTGTATATCGATATCTTGCAAAAGTAGGTTTTGGATTAATTTATAAAGCATGATAGTTGGATGGATCACTGAAAAACTGGGATCATATAGAAATAAATTTATCCAATTTAGTATGTTGAGTTGTGTTAAAATATTATATACAATTCAAAGCAAATTATATCTGAGTTTGTAAATGAGGTAAAAATGAATAACTTTTAAAGTGTAAGTATATCACCTTTTTTTTTCGATATAAATAACTTTCAAAATTAGATTCAGACTGCTCTAAAGTGCACTGATGATATATTACTTATTATAGGATAACTAAAACTCCAGCTATAAGTGAATACTCGATAGTGATAACTGATACAAAAGATAGTGAATATGAATTCCAACTACCAAAAATTAACTTGGAAAGATAAATTAAAATATTTAACTAATATTATTAAAAGTGTTCACAATATTCTAGAAGATCACTATAATATAATACTTACTATAGTATATTAAAAATGCAAAATATTCAGTTATCATTCCTTCTTAATATAGACAGAATAGAGAAAATTCTCTAGCAATTATTTTGTTTTCAGGAATGTAATTCCAATATTTTTCAATAATAAACTTGAATAATTTAGAAATATTATTTGAAATTATAGGTCCTATTGTTACTAAAGTAGTATTAATCTTTAATTTCATAATTTTAATTCTCAATTTTTAATAAAAATCTTTTCATAATGATCTATATAAAAATTCCTTCAAAATTGATTTCTTGTATAAAATCAAATTTAGTTAGGAATAGATATTACCTTTTTCTTTTATTATATTGAATTATAATCGTTCTTTTATATAACGTATATAATATTCATTGAGAAAGTAATAATTATAATAATTAATTGAACAATTGAAAGTGTCAAATAATAGTTAATATATATAATAGTAATAGTAATGATAAGAATTATTAAAAGAATAATTCTGACAATCATCTGGACAATTGAAAAGTATTGACAAAATGTACATAATGATAGTAATTGTAAAAAAGAAATCTAGACAATTGAAAGATAATCGAATAATTAGTATTTAGTTATATTATAAGAAACTATCAATATAAATTACTAATCTAAAATTAGTATAAAATTTATATATAGTATTTCACAAAATATTATATATTGTACAAAATTTTTGTGATAAATACAAACTTATCTAATATCATTATATGATTTTACAAAATATACAAATTTCACATAATTTCACATAATATTAAATAATTTCATATGATTTTGTAAATCTATAATATTTTTGGATAAAAATAAGATGTGAAAAAATTGTTACTTTAGCAAATTAATTAATATTTATTATTTTAATGATAAATATTTAATAATTAGAATATTTTCAAATTAAATTCAAAAATAAAGCATCAAAAAACTAGTTCAATAACAGTTTATACATGACTTAAAGATTATTATAAAGTATTTCATATTGATAATGAATTATTTTTTTATAATTATTGTAATCTTTCAGTAGAATGAAAGCACAAATTAACAATAGATGCACATTGTGCAAGTAAAAAATATCAATTACAAAAAAAAATTTATAAAAAAAATGAACAAATTAAAAGTCAACAAACTTTACAAATAACTTTATATATAACAATATGCTAATATTCTCTTAGAAAAAGTTAATTACTTACTTCACTTTTTAAAAAAACGTCTTAAAGAAAGAGGTGCAATTTTACAAGTATCAACTTTATGTCAAATATATTTATCTCAAGTTTTTAATAAATATATCAATACTTTAAACTCAATTTATAATTCTAAATCAGTTTGTATCATTATGGATGAAAGTAATGATATTTGTACATAAAGTGTAGTTAATACTTTTTTATATATTATTTATAAATTAAATTAATTTCAGTTAATTTTTTAGAATAAGTTAATAATTCAACTATTGCACAATTGCTTTTTCCTATATTACTTTTTTATAATATACTCTTAAATTTATCATGATTATTTCTTTCAGATTCTACAGCATATATGAAAAAATGTTATAATAATATTTTAAAGCTAATTATACCATAATTAATATATTTATCATGTTCTGTACATATATTAAATCTTATTAAATAAGTATTAATTAATTAAATAATTAATTATTATATGTATTTATATATATTAATTAAATTTATTTTATTTTTATATTTAAAATAGTGAAACTTAACAAGAATTTTCATGATTTTTGTTATTAAAAACTTTTTTTACTAATATTAAAGATTCTTTTGTTAGATCTTCTGCAAGAAAAAATTGATATATAACTCATTACGTATACATAGTATTACATCACCATGCAAAATATCATTACCAAACAAAACTCGATAGAATAGTTGGTTTAAAATGGTTTTTTATACTAAAGAACATCTTCAATATTGGTTGGATTTCTATAAGACTGAGTATGAAAATGATTCAAATCATGAGAAAATAAGTGCAATTTATTCAATTATGCAAGATAGAGCACAATTGGGAAAAATTATAATTTATATGAATTTTATGCCAAGATATTCATTCAAGACTTGGATTTTTTTTAACAACAAAAAAACCAGTTTTTCCATTTGTTAAAACATGATTTATGAATTTTGTAGCTTATCTTGAATCAAATTGAATTGTACTTCATTTTGGTATAGAACTTGATGAAATTATAACGTATTTTTTATTCAATCCATTAGATTTCTATTCTATTTTTTGAGTTATATTTCAAGCAGTATATGACAAATTCATCTTACATATTCCAAATCATCCTGCTCGTCCTTTATTTTGAATTACGTAACTTTTTGATCCTAAGTATATTCACATGGGAAGTATTTAACGATGCAATATTCATCAATATTCAATTATTAATGAATTTCAAAATCTCTCTGATAGTTTAATACACAAGTGGGGTATTTATTGTGAGTTGGAATTTGATAGAAGTACAAATGAAAGTGAATTAGATATATATTGGAATAGTTTAGCAAATCATTTACCAATTCTTTCTCAAATCACATTTGATTATATTTGGTTACCTATATCTAGCTGTGTCAATGAATGTAGCTTCTCTTTATATAATTCCCTTTTAGATAGTGACTGTCAAAATTTATCTAAAGAATCACTTAAGCAATTTAATATAATGTATTTTAATCGGGATAGTTGAGATTTTTTTGTGTTATAAAAGTTTTAATGTTATATATAACAATAATGATAATAAATAAAATATTTAATTACATGTACCGTGAAAGACCATAATAGGCAACTAATACAAATGATTATTATAGTATGTTCAAAATCGGATAATATCACAAATTTTCATTAAAGCGCCACAAAATTACACAAAATCCCTAAAAATTTATCACAATATAGCACAAGAATTGTTTGTAGTACACACAAAAATTGCCTAATATATGTAATCACCACAAAAAATCATCGTCCCTGGGGTGAACATATTTAACGCATCCCCAAATTTGGCGACGATCTGCAATACGATTTTTAAAATAGAATTTTTTTAAAACTTAATTTTCCATTATTTATTTATACAATTAATATTTCGTGGGATTGCCTTTAGCTTTTTTGACAGCCTCAACACGACGAGACATGCTTTTTATAAGATCATAGTAAATAGATTCATCTAATTTAAACCATTCATCCTCCAAAAAATTAAACAATTTGACCTCATTAGTTGGTAGTGGAGTACGTTAACAACCCGACGTTCTAGTTCATCCCAAAGATTCTCAATGGGATTGAGATCAGGACTCTGGGGTGGCCATGGAAGATGAGTTACATAATTTTCTGACATCCATTTTTGCACCTTCTTTGCCTGATGAATTGGCGCGTTATAATCCTGAAAAATATATTCATTTTGTTGGTTAAGATTTTCTAAATATGCTAATAAATGATTATATATAATTATTTGCATTTTGTCGTCCATCAAGTCGTATTATCGGACCCACACCATTTAAACTAAAACATCCCAAACCATTATACTTTCCGACCAGATTTAAATGTTGGTATAAGACAGTTTACATCATATTCTTCTTTAGAAAGTCTCCAAACATAACTACAGCCACCGCAAAACGAGATTCATCACTCCAAACAATGGAATTCCATTCAGAATTCCAATGTAGCCTTTCGTCCGTCCTTGCAAGACGAGTCTTTCACTAACCAATGGGTTTCTCTTCCAATCTAGGCAAAAATATCTTCAATATGAATATACCGTTGTATAGTACGTGTAGAAACTTCAATGGATGTAGATTGCAAAAATTCATTTTGTAAAACATTTAAAGTAACTTTTTTATCATTTTTGATAATACGAAATAAATGTCGCGTGTCACGTTTAGTTAAAGTAGGTGGTCTTCCGCTTCGAGCAGGAGGTTTTATTTCTCTAGAATTCTTATAATATGTAATTACATCTTAAACTGTTGATTTCGCGAATCCAAGTTTTTCTACGATAGTAGAAATAGATGTATTACACCGCCAAGCACCAACGAACTGACTTCGTTCACTTTCAGTCAGTTCTTTTCGTTTTTGCTTCATTGTGAAGCAATTACTAACAAAAACAAAAAAACAATTGACATGCTTGTAAAGTATGGGTTACAGATATACTAATTATATAAATCTCAAAAAATAATTTAACAATTGCATGAAAAGAACAATTTAATATTTTCTCTTGAATTGCCAAATTTGACCGTTGACCGGTGATTTTTGTCAAGGGAGTGTACGTTTGCGAAATTGTGATTTACTTGCTATGTTTATCAGTTATTTTTTTGAATATTTAATTAACTTCATTTACTGTATTAATATTATAAATACCTGCCTGTCCTGTTTTTCGTCAATTAAATTTATATTGTATTGGACTCTTTAATAAACGTGTAAAATAAACACATACCAAATGCACATTGAGAGTAATGTGTTCCTGTGTCACTTTTCATGCATAAATCGATATACAACCGGAGGTTCTATCGTTACGTACCGGTACATTGTAACAAAAGTGTAAAAAGAAAATAAAATAAAGTGAAATAAAGTGAAATAAAAATATTTTACCTCCCGGATCGCTGTACAATTATATATATATCCTTTCCATCATCACCTGGCGCTTGTCTATTTTTTTTAAAAAAACTTGTGTATAACAATCAACTTTCACACGTATAAATTGTCATTTTTATTTTACCATCATCTCAGATTTCAAGTAAAACACAACACATAAAGTGGATTTAAAGATGGAATCAAAGACTCATGATTGTAGTGAATTTTATCGTTGTTGAAACAATTATACTGCTGCGATGAATGTTCGGCACACAATATCCATGATTGTAGTAAATGCACTGATTGTCAAAAAATGTGATTGTCACATATCGATATGGTGCATAACATCTAAAGTCATCAAACGTTTGTATTTTATAAAATGTATAAACTTTTCAACTAAGAAGTAAATACAAAATTAATCCGTGAATATGATAGAATAGTCACTTTCTGAACATATTCACGGATTAAATTTTATATTTGTTTTTTAGTTGAGAAGTTTATACATTTTATAAAATACATGCGTTTGATGACTTTAGATGTTATGCATCATACGAATTTATAAGATAGAGCTAAATGGTCTAGCGCAAATAAGATATCGATTATCTAATAAAGTATGCGCAAAGAATGAATGAACATGATATATCCCTTTGAAAGATTTACTAATGTTAAATATCTTGCAAAAGGAGGCTTTGGATCAATTTGTAAAGCAATCTGGTTGGACGGAACCATCAATTAAGAGATAGAATTATGAAAATAATAAGCAAACTACGAGGTAAAAAACCCATTACTAAAGTGCAATCATAATACTTTTTGTTTGTAATACCATTAAGTTTTTCAAAAAAAGATTCAGACACTAAAGTGCACTGATAAGTTAATATGGAATAACCAAAACTCAAACAAGTGAATACTCGATCTTAATGATTTGTGCAAAAGATGGCGATCTCCGCAAATACAGTATATTATTGAAGGATTGAAAGAATTTATAAAGTATTGTGAATTGTGACTTACATTCCGAAAATATATTAATAATTTATGATGATACTCCTCAAATTGCCGAGTTTAGACTTACCAGCCCAGCAGATATAGAAAAATCTGATCAAAAAATTTGTGGAGTCTTCCTTATATGAGTCCTGAGGTACTAAATGGAAACCATACACTAAGCCGCAGATATTCATAGATTTGGGGTGATTACATACGAGTTTGTCACAGGTGAACGACCATTTGGTCTGAGTGCAATAGAAACGGTGTTATTTATATTAGAATTTATAATATAATTTACACCGTTTCTATTGCACTTAGTCCATTTAGTGGCGGTGTCATGTATCGATACATCTATAACGGAATGACCTACGATACCGAATAATATTACCTGATGGTGCAAATTTATTATGGAAAAATGTTGAGGAACCTGGTAACTTTCTCTACTCTATCGTTAATATATGTGGAATCCGAATAGTTTGTATTTTCAGTATTACAGTTCTCTAGAATCTTCTAAGACACGATAAGAAATTATTGAGTGTCTTGAACTAAAAATGCGAAAATTATTGGATCTTGGAGAGAAGATGAAATCGCAAAAAAGTATTCGTACAAATATAAACAAATATAAAAAACATATATAAACAAAAAAACAACAAATCCATCCAGCTGCAGTTTACACCAGTCGAATCATTATTAGGAAATTCCCAACCAAGACAGGTTAAATTAAATTAAAATTAATATCGAATGTTTAATGTTGACAAGCGTTTCAGGCGAATCGCTATTTTTGATCGACAAACTGTTTCCAAATTAGAGTTTCATTCTTATCTTTATACATGTAGAAGTTCGCTGAGCGAAACGTTTCGCACTTTTAGAAAATAGTTTCACCCGAAACACTATTCCAAACGAAGGTAAAAAATCATATTTAATATATTATTTATTATAAGTACATTAATTCATTATATTTTTTCTTTGCAAATAGATTTTGATTTTAGTATACCATACGAAATGGAGATATTTGCATAAACTACAAATTCACGACGAAACACTTCCGACAATGTCAAAAAAGAAAATGGGTGGTAACTACTTTTACTTTATGCTTCAATTAAATTTTAATTATCGTTGATTTAATTAAGAGTCTAAAACATAACGACCAAAAACAGTTTCTAACTTCTTGGAGTCTACGTATATCTTTTGTCGTCATATTTTTAGTTATTTATTAAAAGTTATCCTTTCTAAAATTATGTGAATTTAGTGTGTACAGGAACTTATTCAGTAATTTCGTTTATCACGTTAATACGCAAGACATCGTTGTAAAAATTAAATGTATTGATTTTGGTTAAGCATTGTTTCACGGAAGCTCTCTTTTTCAAACCTGCTCTTAAATATAATACACTCTACGTATGTCGTCTTTCATTTTTCATGCATCGAATTATCAGACACCTTACGTTACGCCTACAAATGTATTTAACGTATTTGGAGAGCCTTTTGTTATTTACACACATAAAAGGTGTTCTGTTTCACTTTTCATGCATAGAATCGGTTTTACTCTTCTTTAACACACAAATGGAAATAATAATGATAAATATAAATGCCCTCTCTTTTCTATGAATATACATATCGGAAGCTTTATAAAAGACATCTGCACTATCGGTCATTCTATGTGTGTGTACTTATTTACTTGTATTTAATAATACCTCTGTCCAGAGCTACCATTTACTTTTATCAAGCTTGACAGATACATATGATACATACATAGATGGAGAATAATAAGAGGATGCTCATGTCATATACGTATACCGATATGTCATATACGTATACAAGAATCACGCCATATATACAAAGTTCACGCCATCGTATACATGTACAATATGTAAACTGATGACATGAACATTGAACATCAAAAATTGTATTAGTTCAGGGGAATCTCATAGCAAGATATAAAAAGCTTTCAACTTACTCAGTTTTTAAATTGAACCTTTCGTTCCTTTTTTTTGAGAATTTTCACCTAAGTTTTTTATGAAATTCAAACTACCAACTGGAATGTAAAGCGTTATAAATAGAAGAAAAACAATGATTTCCCTTTATTTAGAAGAAACTTCCGCAAGATTTTAAAAGGATTTCAAAGATCTATACAAAAAAAATGGCGTACAACGAACAATAATATTTTTAATCAACAACTATATTGCTTCAGCAACAACAGCAATAAAACATGTAGATATGGTGAAAAGCATTATAACTGGAACCAGTAATATTTTTAATCAACAATTGCATTTCACTATGGTATTTCAAAGAAAAATCAATCTCTACTCCTCAGTTCGTTATATTTCTAAATTCCAATTTTCAAAATACTCTTTTTAGCTTAATAAACTTAATTTTGAAATGTGGCTAATCATTCAAAAAAAAGCGATTAGATTTAGATTTAAGTCCCGAGCAAATATAATTCTAAATCACAAAATCCTCTAACAAGCAAATCAACAACCGAATTTACAACCAACGAGTTGATTCCATATTCGATTTAACTCCGAGGATTGATATGCAATAACTCTAGTTCTAATGAAGAAACTTTTAAATGTAATGATCTGCAAGCTAACTAGAGTTATAAAATCTTAGTGGATCAATCATATGACGCTGCACTATGTAACGGTAAATCATTTAACATTTAAATTTATCTGATGTTTTTTCATTAATTGGTTCCTTTACGTATTTCTTTTACACCATCATGTATAGATTCATACAATGGACTGATATTTTAAGATGTTACCTGATGTCGATGATAAAGAATGGTATGCATGAATGAATTGAATGAATGGATGATAGATAGGTGGATTAATAGCATGATAAAAGAATGGTATGTATGAATGAATGAGATGGATAGGCCGATAAGTACCAGGGGAATTGCATTAAAAGTTTCAAACCTTCATATCTTGTTAGTGTAATTAATTCCCCTGATTTGTGGTACTCGCTCAGCGTATTGTTTATTGATCAACATCATATTGTCTTTAACTGTTACACCTTATTATAGTGGATACAAGTCATTAAACTGAAACTCGCTTATTTTATCAATATATTTCTATATCAACGATAGAATCTACTGCAAGGTCACCCACACATCCATTATGGTATGCATAAATGAATCAAATGAAGGATAGATGGATAGAAGATGAAATAGGATGATAATTATAAAAGAATGGATGATATAGTATGCATGAATGAATGAATGAATGAGATGAATTGACACGCCGATAAGTACCACAGATTAGGGGAATTGCATTAGAAGTTTCAACGAGACCTCCTTTCGTTTTGCTATAATAATATCGATATCTTCAAATCGAAACTTTTGTTTATTTCTGTTTATATCAGCACAACAAGCAATTAATAACAAAATTAACTGTAGCATAATCACGCCAACTATAATAAGGTGTAACAATTAAAAGACAACAGGATGTTGATAAATAATCAACACGCCCAGCAACTACCCAATTCAGGAGAAGGTTTCAACGAGAGTTTCGTTTTACTTTAATATCATTTAATTAAAACTCACTTAATTAAACTTACTTATTTTTATTAATATAACTCGAAATCAACAGTAGAATATACTGCAAGGCCCACACATCAAAGGATGTATATATATATATATATATATATATGGTATGCATGAATGAATTGAATGAATGGATAGATGGATAGACGATGAATTGATAGATGGATAGACGACAGTGATAAAAAGAATGGATGATATAGTATGGATGAATGAATTGAATGAACGGATCGATGGATAGACGACGAATTAATAAGATGGCAGTGATAAAAAGGATGGATGATATAGCATGCATGAATGAATTGAATGAATGGATAGATGGGTAGACGATGAATTAATAGGATGAGTGATAAAAAGAATGGATTATTTAGTGTGCATGAATGAATGAACGAATGAATTGACACGCCGATGAGTACCACAGATCAGGGAAATTGCATTCAAAGTTTCAACGAGACTTTCTTTCGTTTTGCTATAATAATAACGATATCATCAAATCGAAACTTTTGTTTATTTCTGTTTATATCAGCAACAACAAGCAATAAATAACAAAATTAACTATAGCAGAATCACTCCACTATAATAAGGTGTAACAGTTAAAAGACAATAGGATGTTGATAATAATTAACACTCCCAGCAACTACCCAAAATTGATTTCACTAACGAGACATGAAGGTTCAACGAGACTTTCATTTTACTATAATATCATTTAATTGTAACACGCTTATTTTTATTAATATAATTTTAATCAGCAGTTGAAACTACTGCAAGGCCACACACACATAAGAAGGAATTGAATGAATGAATAGATTGATAGGATGATAATAATAAAGAGTGGATGAATGAGATGAATTGACACGCCGATAAGTACCACAGATCAGGGAAACTTTCTTTAGTATCTTCAAATTAAAACTTTCGTTATAATAAGGTTACATATTTAAAATTACGAGCAAGCGTCACAAGTTAGGGGAATTGCATATGAAGTTTTCAACGAGAGTTTTGCTTTGATAACTTTGAATTTAAACTTTCGCTTACTTCTATTAATAGGGCTAATCAATTATACAAACCAGCAACAACAAAATCAACCACTGCTATAATTGGAAAGGATAGTATGCACGAACGAATGGATATATGGTAGATGGATAGCTGGGTAGATGGATAGCTGGACAGCTGATAGATTGATAATAGTCTATTATTACATAGTTAATAACATACATGACGCAGGCTTAGAATAATAAGTATAATAATATGTATGATGCGTTGCTGGATTATTATTAACCAATTTATCCACTGGTCAAAGGATTCAGGGCGAACATAGTAATATGTATATAAATACCATTACTCAATGTTTCAACGAGACCCTCTTCTTTCGTATTGCTATAATATCTTCAAAACTATGAGTCAAACACAAATTCCGCTACAAAATCAGCAAGCTAACCAGCAGCATAACTTACAGCAACAAGCAAACCAGCAGAATAACTTACAGCAACAAGTAAACCAGCAGCATAACTTACAGCAACAAGCAAACCAGCAGAATAACTTACAGCAACAAGCAAACCAGCAGAATATACTGCAAAATCAGCAACCATATTCTATGGAGCAACATATTATTGACGGAACAACTTTCAATCAAATTGCTGCTGCTCCAAATCAAAGTGATAGGGATATTCTTTTAAAATCATATTATTAATGTGGTGCAGTACTCGTTCGTATGTAATGAAAACCACTAGTCCATTGCTCTCGTCTTAAATTCTTGAAATTATCTATAGTGCTCCCATGTCAAGTACTCTCCTTTTCATTGTTTTCGGTTCGATGGAGAATAATATCCTTTCAATTACTTAATACTGACTTTTTAATTTTTGCTCGTTTCTTTTTCACCTTTGGGGGGAGGGTACTTTAAATTATATAAAAAAATTCTAAGATAATACTGTAAGGTATATAATACTCTTCTGCTATTTCATGTTCTAATGTCTGCGACTCTAATTAAATTAACTAGTTTGAATACAATAAGTATATATAATTTCTAAAGCCTTTTAGTATATGACTTTTTTAAGATAGATAAATTAAGATTTTGCAAGAGAGTTCTTTCTTATTCAATTTCTTATATTTCAATTTCGGTTCTTAAACACATTTTTCGTCTTGAAAATCAATTCAAAAAGGAAATCATTCGCGAGCGTTACCAAATTACTTACTCAATTTATTGCTTTTAAGCCATGTAGAATTAAACTTTCGATTTAAAAGATGCAAAGATATTATGTCAAATTATTGAATTATAAATAAGTAAAAAACAAATGATATTAATATAATAGTAACTTTTTTCTATCATAGTAATCCATTATAAATCTGCACACAAGTATTCATTACGTTTAACTACAATTGCAATTAAAAACTAAACTTCAAGAGATGAATATAAATAGGCAGCATTTAAATAATAAAACATCAAACAAAGTATAAATATGACAGGGCTAAAGATGGGTCTCGAAACTTATGACGTAGTTTAGGAATATAATACATGTAATATCCTAGCTAAGGCAAAAAAGTGACGGTCACGTGATCTGAAATATGTCCGATTAATATTAGATATCAAGTATTAGTGTTAGAATTAGAGCTGAGATAAGGTTATATATTAAATTGTCTTCTCGATATTTTTTGATAGTGTGCCAAGCTAGATTTAGATATCTGTTTTTTGTATTTTGTCTTTTCTTATTTGTGCCGTATTTGTTTTGCCGGGTCGATCACAAATTTACTACATTCCTATTGGTTGCGCATAATTTTTGCGCTTTCTTATTCGTTGGATCTGACCAACATCACGTGACCGGCACTTTTTTTGCCGTGGTGCATAAAATCTAAAGTCATCAAACGTTTGTATTTTACAAAATGTATAAACTTCTTTACTAAGAAGTAAATACAAAATTTAATCCGTGAATATGCTCAGAAAAAGCCTATTCTATCATATTCACGGATTAAATTTTGTATTTACTTCTTAGTAAAGAAGTTTATACATTTTGTAAAATACAAACGTTTGATGACTTTAGATTTTATGCACCATATTAGGAATATAACCAAAACTAGTTTAGGAACATTCTTTATGACAGGGTGAAACCCGTTATAAAACCCGCGATAATTGATTAGGTCAGGTGAAATTTGCGATCGCTTGGTGAAACCCGCTTTTTATTGTCATGTCAGGTGTAGAGTTTAGAACCGGATTTAAACCGAATTCTAATATTAAAAATGAATCCGGTTCCAAACTCTAGTCAGGTGAAACTCGCGTCAGCCGTGATTAGCAAGAAACCCGCTTTTTATTAACTACAACAGTGTCACCAACAAAAATTAACGTTAAAGGCTATTTTATCGTTTGGGGTTAGAGTGAAAAACGAGACTATATGTAAAATTGCCTTCCCGACATTTTTATTATCTGTTTTCTGTATTTTTCACATTATTCGCTTTTTCATTTTCTTGTGTCAGATTTGTTTTGCCAAGTTGATCAAAAATTTGCGCATCCTTATTGGTTGCGTCATCCAGAAGGACGTTCTTATTGGTTTACGACGCTGGAGAAAACGGGTTTCATCTTACTAATCATGGCTTCACCTGACATGACCAATAAAAAGCGGGTTTTACCAAGCGATCGCGAATTTCACATGATCCAATCAATTATCGCGGGTTTCACCATGCAATTTTTCATGGATTGTTGTAACACCAAAATTCAAGTCACAATGACTAACATTCTAATGGGCAATGTAAATTACAGGTACTGGACTTAGGATGTTGTTGAAAAGTTCGTTTTTGAGTCTGCTCGACCCAAACCACTTCAGACCTGACTTCGGAGGATCGAGTCCCAATAGTCACATTATGGATCAGGTGCTAATGACGTAACCATATTAATGTTCGTTTTCAATAGAGTACGTATTCAATGAATGCTAAACAAAAGGGCGTTTGACAAATTAAGCTAGTCTTTTATTCCGTTTAACAATAATAATTATAAAATGAGCATTTTCGAAACGATTCAACAAAACCCATGCAACAAAGTTTATATTCATGACACAATTGCATTTGAAGGCTTGAACGACTATAAAAACCGATTACATACTCTTTTTCTGTTCAATATTGAACAGATGAAAAGAGCTTCAATATTCTTGAAGAATTAGTGTGAAGCGGAATTCTAGAATAGATAAATTGATTACGATTAGAATAAATCGTTACATATGTACATGTAATCCCTGCAATATTCACGTGAATAATAGCCATGTGTCACATGACGGGACACAAAACTGAGTTTTTATTAAGACTCGACTTCTGGAGTCGAGTTGGACCGAACAGGACTTTTCACATCCCTAACTGTAAACGTACACTGTACTGTAATAGGTATTGTTATGAACTCCATATGTAATACAATATATATACGTAAATCATTAAAATTAATTATACAGTACTTTTTAATTTAAAATTTAATAAAAACAGTCTAAATATTTTATAAACGCGTCATATTTATCCGAGTCGTCACTAATATATGATGAAACAATATCATTCTTCTAACTTGATTTATAATAGATAAAATAATATCACTACTGTTTTGATTCAACAAAAATGAAAGCTTTCCCCTTTTATTTGATTCTTTTGACACGCATTCAATAGGACATTTACTGTTCGTTTATGCTCTTGGAAATCTGAAAAATTAAAAATAGTATATAATATTTTAAAATGTCGTTGTTAACGAGAAAACTTACATTGTATTCGGATGTTCTATTCTCAACATCAATATCAAACATATACAGTCAAAGTCGTGGTATAGTTTACATAATCATTCCAAGCTGACTTTTACGGTGTATTAGATGCAATTTTTTCCCGTCCTTCAAAAACTCTCCTCTCTATTGCTACAGACAATAAATCATCATTTTGTCTATTTTTTTTTATCATTCTAGAGGACTTGTAGCGCTGTAAAAAGTGTTTTTCATATCATATGTTTTTCACGCCGTTTTGTAGCCAGCTATAGATAATCCATCACTTAATTTTGTTGATGTTTGGAACATACAAATTGACATAAACATTCTATATAAATTTTAATTAACGTGAAATGTAACATGAATTATATATAAATAAAATGCACCCGTCTCAGTTGGAATGTTGTGGTAAAGATTCGATTGCGTTCGAGTGGATTGGTTGTTTGTTCATATTTGTACGAGCACTAATAGGATATCACTACTGTGACTTTGTTCACCGAATGGCAGTTCACCAGTTATAACCATCCCCAAACTATAATATCCACACTTCAGTGTATGGTTTCCATTTAATACCTCCAGATTAATCTAAGAAAGTACTCAGTAAATTTCTTGATTGTATTTTTTTGTCGGACCAGTACGTTCAAAATCGGCAATGAAAGCATCAATACTATATTTGTAGGGTTGAAAAATTCCTTTTGTTCAGCAAATATGCTTCTTGTGTTAGGAGGTCAATTTGGTACAATTAATTACCAATGAAAAACAGATGAATTTACCTATTAATTGAATTCAATTCTGAAAAAGAAAACAAATTTATCCTATCAAATATTGAACATGTACATCGAAGTCGAACACGCGACATTTGTTACCAAGTAAGACGTCAATAGGCAGCGTTCGAAACTACTGAGCCAAAGTTTCCTTCGGCAAAAAATTGATTAAATTCATAAATTTAAATTGTAAAATTATTAATATCAACAATACTATCGGTACGATGAAGCCAATTTTTAGTTTTTAGAAAACTGTATATGAACTATAATTTATTGAATTAAAATTTGTCTATATTACTAGCATTAAGCCCCATTCAAATTCTTCAATTCCACGATTAGTTACAATCCATTCTTAAGAAAATGTCTTTCTGCAAAAATCACATCACCAGAATTCTCTAATACTATTGAATATCCATACGAGAACTTTAAATCCTTAATTACTAACACCTAATAGTGATAGTAAGTAAAAAATTTTATCATACGATAACGATCATTCATGTACATGTACTGTATCGATTTGTTGATTTCAGGGTGTACTGTGCCTTGTGCAGCTCGATATTATTCGCGTCTATTATTCTAATTTATTGATGAATGAATTCTTTTTAACAGGCAGGTGTTTATATAAATATTGTGTTGATATATTAATAAACACATAGCAAGTAATGACGAAACGTAAACAAGCAACAAAAATAACATTATTGCTTTTTTTGTTATGTAAGGTATCAGTATACGTAAATTTTAGAAAGGATAACTTTATATCAACGAAATAATTAAAGTATATGCGCAAGAGAAGTTGATAAACAATAGAAACTGCTTTTGGTCGCTTTAACTTGAAGCACAGTTAATGATCTCTAACGCTAATTTTTTTTAGACATTTACAAATAAAATTTTTAGCGGTAGTATTGTCAATTTAATTGTAAAGTATAATGGTTACCATTTTCTTCTAAAAAGAGCAGCGTTCTTCTTTTACCTGTTTGTGCCATCAAAGAAAAACCAACGTTAAATAGTGATTTTACCTATACAAACTGAAAATCTAGAGCCTAAATATTTTTAATTAATATCGATGTGAAAGTTATATTTAGAAATAAAAATAGCTGTTACCGTAGTAAACTGCCATGAATAAGCACCACTTTTTGGGATCTAAAAAACGGGGCACTTGTTTCTGGACATTTCCTCACAATTAAAATTATCGCCATTTAGAATTTTAAATTTAGTAGTGCTTACTCGCTGTTGTTCATCGTTTTAATATTTTTAGATTTAAATAAGGTGGTGCTTATTCACAGCGGTTTATGGCAGTTGGAATTGATATTGATTTTATAATAAAGATTCGACTGATGTAAATAAATGGATTTCTTGTTTTTTGTTCATCTTTGTAGGAACGCTTTTCAGCTCCTCATCACCTATTTTCTGCTTTTCTAATTTATGACACTCATTAATTTCTTCGCGTGTCTTAGGAAGTTCTAAAGAGCTGTAGAACTGAAAATCCAAAGTATTCCCTTCTGAATGAAATAGTCGATATATTTGATTGAGTAGATAAAGTCCCAAAGTTCCTCAGCAGTTGGTCCATTTTCTGGAATAGGATCACAACATTTTTCAATAATAAATTTACACATTACATGAACATAGACGTACATGTATTTAGTAACTTAGGTCGCACTCCATTATAGATGTCGTATTCATGATACGTACGTATATATGTCATGACTTCGCTCACCAAATGGTCGTTCAACAGTTAAAATATCATCCAAAAACTAATATCGACAGACATATTACGTTAATGACTTCTATTTTGTGTGTATTGTATAAATAGCTAATAATTAGAATCAATAAAATACTAAAATTGACATCGTATTTTTTGTTTTGTAAGATATACTCTAAATACGTACACATAAATTTTATAAAGAATAACTTTTATATTAATAAATAAATAAATTTGGATAAAAATTAATAGTTAAATAATAAAAAATATGCGTACAATATGCACAAAGAAGTTAACTAAAGTAATTACTATTTCTTTTAAAACGAGTAGCATTATTCTTTATTTGGTTGGAAGTATTTCATTATGAATTTGTAGTTTTTCTTGTAAAATACTCGATATATCTTCATTCTCTTTGATTTGTTATACTAAAATTGAATCGTTTAAAGTATACAAACTGATACTCGTAGAACTTAAAATTCGATATACTTTTAAGTAAGATGAAATGTCGACATGATTTATATTCAGTACCTGTAATTAAAATTCTAGTTTAAACTCGCCTTGAGTTTGCACAATTCTGATTTAAAATAATATTTGTTTTCATATAATTAGTTTAAGATACTCTTTAACCTCATGTGCTTTAAGATATTCTAAAAGCTGTAATACTGAAAATGCAAAGTACAATATTCAATTTCCACTTATCAAGGTCATTGGATTGTCGATCTGTAGGAATCCCAGCACTGTTCAATACTATGCGGAAATATTATTTAATATCGTGGATCGTACGTACTCCGTTATAGATGTCTAATATGAGATGACTTCTCTCATTAAATGCTCGTTCATCTGTGACCACCTCGTACGTAATCATTCCAAATATCTGCAACATTAGTGTATGGATCTCCGCGAGACACCTCTGGATCAAATAAGGAGGAACTCCACAAATTTCTTTGATTAGATTCACAAGATTCTGTGTTAAAGCACAACGACCAAAAGCGGTTTACGCATATCGATATCGATATACAGACAAACCTACCTAAATGCACACTCTATAAATGCATGCCCTCTCTAAAACACAGCATGGCTGGGTCCCAGCTCATAAGAGCCTTATATATTTTTCCCTCTATAAATGCACACCTCCTCTAAATGCACGCTTTACTATGGTCCCAAGGGGGGTGCATTTAGGGAGATTTGTCTGTACATGTATTTATTAACATTAAAATTTATTCAGTTTACCGTACTTCCTTATGTATATTTAGAATACTGTGCCCCCAATAAGTATCGCCCGATTTATAGTAAAATACATATAAAAATTTTTTGTTAATGTTATTATTAAAACAATTCTTTCATTTTAAAAGTTCCATAAGATGTAAATTTAGAAATAATTACTAGATATATATATGTGTATCATGCGTTGGAATCGAATGCTGTGTTGATTCAAATTAATTCATAATTTGTTAGGGTAGGGTTAAAGAGTTAGGATTATCGTTATGTCAACCTTTAGTAGCGGCAGTTTAGATTTTTAATTTGATATCTAATTCCAAATCAACCCAAGTTTGATTTGAATCAACTTATTCGATTCCAACTCATGACATACATATACACTGACCTACGATAAATCACCGTGCATATGCATTATTCTTTATCGAGTAACGTTTTACTGTCTCTTTTCTTCTGATTTTTACATTATTTCGATCTTTTATTTGTATATTAAAAACACTCTCTATTCACTCTTCTTTCTATTCATAATGTCCTTACCACGAAAAGAAATATCGTGAACAAATCATTGATGCACATCATATGGAGAGCAATGCTTCAGCTATCGCCTCTACTCTTGCTATCCCAAAGCAAACAGTATGTGATACAATTAATCGGTTTAAGCAAAGAGGTTCTCCACGTCTGTAAAACACACTGAAATAATGAACGAAGTTTAAAACGTATTGCAAAAAAAGATCGCAAAGCTTTGCTTATAAATTACCAATCAGCGAAATGCATATATTAATACATTAATTCACTCTAATACCACTCGTAATTACATGAAATTACTATCATTGAATCTCACTATGCAAATCATAAACCTTTTTTAACTACTCAAATAAAAAAAATTGTTTACAATGGTGCAAAGAAAAGAAAAACTGGAATGATGAATGGCACCAAATTGTATGGTCAAATGAATCACGATTTCCCTTTCCATTCAGACGGACGTACAAGAGTGTGGCGAAAATCTTTTAAAAATGGTTGTGCTGTTCCAACAATAAATTTTGTAATGATTTGGATGGGATGGAGTTGGAGGTTAATATCAATCTCGATTCTGACAGTTATGTTAATTTCCTTTCCAAATATTTGATTCCTTGGATGAGTAATCATTCTTATACAACTTTTCAACAAGAAGGTGCTTCCTGTCATATTTCGCATTATACTCGTTGGTGGATACAAACACACAGTATTCTGGTTTTAGAATGGGCTGCCAAAGTCCCAAGTTAAATCCAATTGAGCATATACGGGAACATTTAGATCACAAAATTAAAAAGGGCACCTCTTCCGACCTCAGATTTAATTGAGGTATTGAAGGAGAAATGGCACAAAGTACCTTTGGATGTTGTACACAATTTAATTTCCAGTATGCCGCGACGAGTTGCAGCTGTTATCAAAGCTAAGGATCCATATATTATTAGATTATTAATATTTTTAGACAAATATTATTTTATAACTTTTTCTCTTTCTATTCATATCGTTATTAAGTAAAGCTTAGTTTAAATAAAAATAATACCTTTTAAAATCAGAAATTTTGCTAATAATGCGCGGTATATCGATATAACGATAATTGAAATTTTCAATTTTCATGTCGATCAATATGTTTTATTACATGTACATGTATAATGTATAATTTTGGACCGGGGGCGATACGTTTTGGGATACTGGTATAACAACATACGTACAGTGCTTTACATTCATTTTCGTTTATCACGTACGTTTGCGAAACTGTCATCATTTACTTACTACGTATGTCTATTTATATAGAAATTTCGACATTAAAGTAAAATTCTGTGTACTGTTAATAATGATAATATTATACTCATTAATGTTATAGAAAATTATAATTTGTTATAGTCAGACTAATTTCGCTTTCGGACTGATACATATTCTAACGATAATAATAATTTAACGGCTACAACCCTTCTTGCGAATTCGTACCTAGTCTTAATGAATGAATGTTAATTTCCCAAAGAATATTTTTACCGTTACCGTTTATTCGTATCAATTATTTTGAATCTTAGTAAATTTCTCAATGTCAGTATCGGTATACGTACGTACGTACCGATACGTACATACGTAACCTTATAGAGATCGACAAGTCATTGAAATTAAGATTATTACCTAAATTGTGCTTTTATGAGCATTTTTAGAAAAACTCCATCGAATGTTTGCTTTTCTGTTATAAACTAATGAAACTTGCCGTCAAAAGTAAATTAATGAATTTATTTTATAAAGTATTGAATTGGGTCGATCAAAAAATTCCATGGCGAGAAACAGAACCGAAATTTTTACATTCAACTAAAATAATTTTTCAAGGATTACTTTATATTTTATGCACAATTTACATGGTGTCACTTGTTAACCGTATAAAAAATGATAAACCATTAATACAACGTTATAGAGAATATCCAGAGTCAATATCCTTTCCTGGTAATCATTTTTATTGTTTATTATTCATTTTCACTTGCAGCGGTAGATTTATTTAACACGTATAAACTTTTCTATAGTATTCTATTTTCAATTCGATTATGATTTTAATATTACATGCGAGCTGGCAATTTATAGAAATAATGGTAAATATTATCTGGATTTATTATTCGCCATTATCAATTATGAGCTTGCTTTATCCTAGTAAAACATTATTGCTATTTATAGGTTTACCTTATATATACAAACCTTGTAATGAGGATACTTTCAAAACAGTACATATAAAGAATACCACTATAGTTTTGTTTGAAAAAAACTTGACGTTTAATACAAACAGCGATATTGGCATTGACGAATTAAAAATGTGGGTGAATATTACTGATCAACGCTGGAATCTTAATCTAAATACGGAAAATGCCGAACTTTTAGTAGGAATTTGTGATCAATGTAAGTGGAATTATTTATCTTTACACTCGATTAAACATGTAACATGAGATATTAAATTATTATTTTTTTTAGCCCAATACAATGATCAGTCATTGAGTGACTTGGCAGAATTCACCCGATTTGAGCTTTATCTAAGAAACTATTGGGTTGTTAGTGTTGGTGAATCTAATTACCTTGCTTTTCGTCGTAGTAAGAATGAAACTATTCTTCCAAATTGGAAAAGTATTTTTGGTATTTATCCAGATTATCATAACGAATATTTTGTGACGACAGATTATCGTAAGTTTTGCTCTCTGTTTTGCTCTTTATTTAATCCATCGTAAATGTCTACTTACATAAGATTGACTCTATTATTGTTATTATTTTTTAAGAAACCTCTTTTAATTCAGCAGTAAATTTTAACGGGACTTATGCATATATTTCTCTCACATTACGCTCAACAGAAGTTGAAGTCCTTCATGAAATAAAAGAAAAAACTGTAAATATGAAAACTACAATTGGAATACCCATTTGTTCAGATATTAATTTTTGACTTTCTAAAAAATAGATCCTATCACTCTTTAGTACACTCGGTGGAATTGTGACTTTTGGGATGACTCTTTATACTATAATGTTTGGTAATTATCGTTTTGACTTCGAATTTATATAGTTACAAGATTTCATACTTTAGAATATTCTATTAATAGGAAGAGGAAATTTATGGCCATTTGGGTGTGCACAAAAACTTCCATGCATCAAAAGAAAAATAAGAAATGAAATGAAAAGAGTTTTTGGCTCAGAATTACCGTTTTCACCAAAGACTTTAATTTCCTTACCTCCAAACGAATCAAATGTCACTGTCGAAGAATCGTTATTGAACACCCAAAGACAACTTGACCAATTAATTCAATATACTCATTCTCTACAACGACGCCAAATGAATTTAGAATTATTCTTGAAAGATTACATAATCGATGTTGGCTATCTTCGATCAATTGATTCGCTAAACGAGTCGTCATTTCACGATACTCAGATCCAGATGACCGAACCATCGTTAAATCTATCTTTAAAAAATAACGAAATTCAGGTGAATGATGATGAAGGGATAATCAATGATGATGCAGGCATAGTAATAATCAATGATGATGAAAAAATGAAATAATAATAAAATAAACCATTTTATAAATGTGTACATGTTAATGCAAATTTCAGATACATTTCCCTCAAATTAGTATTTGAACTCGATACTTATGGGTATGTTTTGAAAATTATAAAAAATTAAGTGTTACTGAAATTTATTAGCTGATAGCTTTCAGTATCACTTTCTATAGATGGACCAGACACCACCTATATAAAAACATATATCTGATTATCCAAACAATCCGTACAGCGTAAAATAAGAATGCAATACGTAATAAGAGACATAAATAATCTAAAAATATTATTGTAAAGTGAATTATAATAAATAAAATGTATCATTTAAAGCAAATTTTTGCAATGGCATAATAGTACCATTACACGAGTTATTCTGTCATACGAAATTACATTATACATGTACATGTAATTAGGAAATTTTTAGGTGTCATAAATTCACGTGTAAATGGTCATGTGATTATGAACTGAGCACAGATTATATTTATTATTATTAATAATATCTTGAGTATTTAGAGATTTAGAAGGAAAGTATTCCGAGAAGTGATTAGAAATATCACTTGAAGGCGTTCTTGATTTTGATTTTGTCTTGATAGTGAGAGTTGAGGAATACATGGTGATTGGGAATGCATAATAATTTGAGGATATGAAAATGATCTTGAAATCTATTTTTTAATAAAAATACAAGATAATTAAATTTAATTGAACAATTTATGTGTAGTTTCTTTATTAAAGTATCATTTAAAGAGAGAGAAAAAGTGTTTTACGGAAGAGAATGAAATTAGTACTACATATTCCTTTTTTGTATTATGAATAATAATTCCAATGAAGACCAAAAGCTTCATAATTTAGCTATACTAGTTCCTTTAAACTTTGATGATATTCCTCATGAAGACTTTGACTACTTTCCTGATAGTGGCATACACATCAATATTGCAAGCATAAAGTGGAAAATTATGATGAAGATATTTTTATTAATTATAAATTTATAAGTTATATTAATTATTGCTCTTTAGGCATCTCTTTTATTTTAGTACGCCAGTTCATAAACTTAGAATTTTTATGATCTCATGCTGCATATTCTGTTGGTCGCCTAACCAGTTACTTTATCAAAACTATCTTTTGCAAGATATTCAACATTAGTGAATTTTTAAAAGGTTTGAACATTTGCGCATTCTTATATCAAATGGTCGATATTTTTATTTTCAGCAAACGAACAGCGCTTATTCTTTGATACTTAGGACACATACTGCAACTATAGGCACAAATTACAATTGAATATTCATTTGTAGCTGAATTGTATTAGAAAACAAAAGCCATTTGCTTACGCTTATCTTTACTCGCTCTGGATTGTGTAGTGACTTGAACGCAACTTCCCTTTCATATTTAGTTTATTTCTTCATAACCCTCACTTTACTGCTTTATACAAAGATGATACTTTATAAATTGTTCAAAAACTTCATATTCAACAACAGTGAATCTTTAAAAAAGGATCCCTTAAAATTCTTTCACTTATATCCATGAATCTTCATGCACTCTTTTATTAGTCAGTTTATATCTTTATTTTCGCTAGAGAATCAGCTTTGTGATATAGAGAACATCCTATGCAGTATTTATTTTTTGACAACAAGTACATTTACTAAAATCATGAGTATTGTCATCACAGTAGTTAATAATATGTGTATTCAAGTAAATGAAGAAAATTTCGCAAACAGTATAAGTATGTAATTGAAAGTAATAAAAATGATATAATTACATTTTTTGTTATGCAAGGTCGTTTATACTTTAAATACATATAAAGAACTGCTTTTAGAAACAATAACTTAATTTTTATAAATAATAAAAATATATATGTAAACACAAAGAAATCGATAAACAATAGAAATAGTTTTTGGTCGTTGTGCTTCGAAACATAGCGATTTTTGACACTAAAAAATTAAGTTTAACATTGATTAATAAAGTGTAGGTTAATACTAATACTTACCAGTTTCATCAAATACCGAGCATGATATCGGAAGTGTTTCATCATTAAGTTGTAGTTGTTCTTGAAAGAAACTCAAAATATTTTCATTCTCATTATTTTCATCTGCAATTCAAAAGAAAAAATTAGTAATGAATTCAATAAATAAATAAAACAAGCGATTTTACCTTCGTGTGGGAAGAACAAACTGACACATGTAGAGCCTAAACATTCGATATGAATTTTTTATTAACGTGAAATGATAATATGATTTGTATTTCGTAATAGAAAGTACCTGTCTTAGTCGGAATTGAAATTAATTTTGTGGTAAAGATTCGACTGGTATAAACTGCATCTAAGTGGATTTCTTATTTTTCGTTCATATTTGTAGGAACGCTTTTCATCTCCTCATCAAGCTCTTTTATTTTCTGTCTTTCTAATTCAAGACACTCCTTAATTTCTTCATATTCTAAAGAGCTGTAGTACTGGAAATGGAAATGCAAAATATTCAACTCTGTCGCATATACATCTAAAATGGAGTTGATAAAGTCTTCAAGTTCCTTAGCTGTAGATCTGTTTTCTGGAATAGGATCCCAACATTTTCAATAATAAAATTGCACCACCCGGGAATGCTATTTGATATCGTAGGTCGTACCCCTTCGTAGATATTATGTACGAGAAATGCGTCATGACTTCGTTCACCAAAATGGTCGTTCACCTGTGACAATCTCGTACGTAATCATCCCCAAACTATAAATATCTGCGGTTTTAGTGTATGGCTTTCTGTTTAGTACCTCTGGACTCATATAAGGAAGTACTCCGCAAATTTTTTGATTGTATTTTTCTATATCTGCTGGTTTGGTAAGTCCAAAATCAGCGATTTGAGCTGTTTTGAAGAATACCAATATATTTCCAGGGTGAAAGTCACGATGCACAAATTTCTCATTATAAATTCTATAACAATATTAGTTAAATATTTTAATTTATCTTTCCAAGTTAATTTTTTGGTAGTTAGAATTCATATATATATATTTGCGTAGATCACCATTTGCATCAGTCATCACTATCGAGTATTCACTTGTAGCTGGGGTTTTAGTTATCCCATAATAAGTAATATAGCCATCAGTGCACTTTAGAGCAGTCTGAATCTAATTTTGAAAGTTATTATATTGAAAAACAAAAAAAGCGATATGCTTACACTTTAAAAGGTGTTCATTTTTAACTCGTTTATAAACTCGGATGTAATTTTGTTTGAATTGTATAATGTTTTCAACACAACTCGACATTCTAAATCGGGTAAATTTATTTCTACATGATCCTAGTTTTTCATTGGTCCATCCAACCACCATGCTTTATAAATTGATCCAAACCCTCCTTTTGCAAGATATCGATATTCAACGTTGGTAAATCTGTCGAAAGGGATCCATTCAAAAGTTGTTTTATATTCAATTTTATTGCATTCATTTATTAGACTGTCGATGTCTTTATTTCTGCTTTCAGCTTTATAAATTCGTTTTTGATATTTATAACACTCATCGCAGTGATAATTTTTTTGCCATTTGGTACATTTACTACAATCATGAGTATTGTGAACACTCTTTACAGTAGGAATCATTTCGACATAAAACACAATTACAATCATGAGTATTCGAACTTTCAGATGCCATCTTTGAGTTTATTTTATTAGTGTTTGTCACTTCCGTGTGTAAATATATCCAATAAATGAATGTTGACGTAATGTGTACGCATGTCGTTTTTCATGTGAAATTCTTATCGCTAGCTATCGTTATCGTTATGGTTATCGTTATAAATAAACTAATTGTACGACATAGGGATAAGAATCGATTCTGAGAATCGATTAATTTTATATATATATATATATAGAATCGAGGAAATCGATTCCTATCCCTATGGTGCATAACATCTAAAGTCATCAAACGTTTGCGTTTTATAAAATGTATAAACATCTTTACTAAGAAGTAAATATAAAATTTAATCCGTGAATATGCTCAGAAAGGGCCTATTCTATCATATTCACGGATTAAATTTTGTATTTGCTTCTTTGTAAAGATGTTTATACATTTTGTAAAATACAAACGTTTGATGACTTTAGATGTTATGCACCATAGTACGACAACACCATTACATATTACGTAAACATGTTGTCACATGGCTGTACTACCAAATATGATAACGGTGCCAGCCCAGACCTACTACGTAAAGTCTGAAGCATCGCCACAAACCGGATACAAATAATGCAGAAATGTCGATGAGGCAGTTCTACATATAACCTTAACTTTAATCCTAACCTTGACCCTGACCTTTAAACCAACTTTAATGTTAATTAACATCACAGTAGAATTTTTCTGGGTGCTCTTATTACATGTAGTGCGATTAGGGTAGAGGTTATTACGCAAGCATAAAACACTATCATTTATAGTAGCATTTCACAAGGAATATTTTTTGTTGACAAATTCATAGTCAAAATTTTTGAGTCAGGAGAGATTTTCAAATACAAGACATTTGCTTTGATGTTTTCGTGTGTATATGCGAACTTGCTATATTGATATACAATTTCTATTATTCTCTTCAGAATTATAAGGTGGATCCATAAATCTTGAGGAATTAGAAATTGTGTGAGCATACGGGCTTTATATTTCAATATCTACAAGTTTTACTCATCCGCACATCCATTTTCATCCGTCCAACCCATTTACTATCTATTTAAAGGACGTTTGTATACTGTTTTGCGATATTGACCAACCAATTTGTTATATTTGCTATTCTCTTTGCTCCATCTATCATTCTACATAACTCTCCCACGAGAAGTGACCAAGACGAGAGTAGTAGCTTGACAAAGCCAACAAAAACAGGTTTGTTTGTTATTAATATCATATCATAGATAACAACCAGTTATTTTACCATTCTTTTAATATAGGATTTGAAGATACTTTGAAGAACTAAAAGATTATTTGACTAGCGGCTCCAAAAAAAGTGTTAGCACCTTTTACAATTCTTGATTATTATTCAGTCATCTGATTATGAGAAAATGAGAACTGACTATTAACTCGCAGAGTATAACCCTTCTGCTTTCGCAACATTCAAGTGGATTTCCTCCCAAAACTCCAAAGAGTGATGATATGCTGATAGTATAGGATTGTAAAGATCTAGATTCACTACGTTTGAAAAAATGAAACTGCAATTCTTTCGAGATTTGATTAATAAGATGTGATATGATTTTCATTAATATGTCATTATGATTTATTTCGTGTTCCGCATAAGAACCAGTATTTTTTTAAATTGTATAGAAATCAGGTGAAATATCCCAGATACTTTATAAGTATGTAGTTAGTTTTCAAAATCAATGACACATATTTGTCTGTTATTATTCATATATAACATTTTTTAAGTACCCAGGTGCAATATAAAAAGCTACTCAAAAAGAGGAGGGGGTACTGTACAAGGAAGGTACTTTATAGAGCGATATGTGTTAGTTAATTTATTTAAATATATAATAGAAATGGTTACGTTCGAAATAAATCCGTATTATTACATTCTGTCGCTCTCTAAAAAATGATACATTACATGTACTATACATGTATATGGTAAATATTACAAGAGATTTGTAAGTACCCGGGGGGTTATATGGGTGACAGTGATAATAATTAGCAAGAAATATTCTATTTTATTATTAATAAATGCGTATCAATAATGGATTGCATGTCCATTTTTTCTATTATTTCATTAATACGTTCTGGCATAGAGTCTATAAATTGAAGAATTTTCTCAAAAATACGACTTCCTCCAAGTCGGTTTCTGTCTGTGGTTTTCGGTTTTTATGAATATAGCATTTAATCACTCTCCACACATTTTCAATTGGACTCAGGTCTGGTGATTATGGTGACCAATCCATTGTCACAATTCCAAGGTTATTTTAAGCTTCTTTATCGGTTTGTTCTATGCTACATTACATTACATTATAAAATAAAATATATATAAAATTAAAATTGTAGTATAACTCATATATTTTATCTTCATTTGTTTCATTTTGAATGTCTATATCATATTCAGTAGTCACATATTCGTTTTGAACAAACAAACTGACACTTGACATGCTATACATTTGATATGAATTTTAATTATGATTTATACATATTTCAAATAAAAGTACCTGTCTCAGTTGGAATTGAAATTGATTTTGAAGTGGCGTAAACTGCGTTTGAGTTGATTTGTTGTTTTTGCTCGTATTTGTGGGAATGATTTCTTCATCAAGATTGTCTAATTTCTTCTCTTTTAAGACATTCTTTAATTTACCATGTGTTCTAGGACAAATTATTCAGTACTCCATCATATCCTCTGATAGAGTAGAGAAAGTCTTTAAGTTTCTTAGCAGTTGGTCTGTTTTCTGGAATAGGATCCCAACATCTTTCAATAATAAACTTGAATAATTTATGTATCGTAGGTTGTAGGCCATTATAGATGTCGCATACAAGGTGTACATCATGACTTCGTTCACCGAATGGTCGTTCACCTGTGACAACCTCGTACGTAATCATCCCAATTCTATAAATATCTGCAGTTTTAGTGTATGGTTTTCCATTTCGTACTTCTGGACTCATATAAGGAAGTACTCCGCAAATGTTTTGATCAGATTTTTCTATATCTCGTTTAGTAAGTCCAAAATCAGCAATTTGAGGATTAATATTCATTAATATGTTTCCAGGGTGAAAGTCACGATGCACAAATTCCTCATTGTGAATTATATTCAACCCTTCAATGATCTCAAATACATGTAAATGACTTAATTTTTTTGGTGGTTGGAATTCATATGTTTGTGTAGATCGCCGCCGTCATTTGCATATGTCATCACGATCACTATTGAGTGTTCATTTGTAGCTGGGTTTCTAGTATTCCATAATAAATGATAACGCTATCTCTGCACTTTAGAGCATTCTGAATCTAATTTGAAAAAGTAATTATATGGAAAAACAAAAAAGCGATACTTACACTTAAAGGTATTAATTTTACCACGTTTATAAATTCGGATGTAATTTGCTTTGAATTGTGTAATGATTTCAACACAACTTTGCATTCTCCCTTTCGTTTAATCTATTCTCTTCATGATCCCACTGATCCAATTCTCCGTCCAACCAGGAAGCTTTATAAACTGATCCAAAGTCTCCTTTTGCAAGATATTCAACGTTGGTAAATCTTTCAAAAGGGATCCATTCGAAATGTTTATAGTCACCAGCAATTCTATCGCATTAATTTACTAAACTGTCGATATCTTTATTTCCGCTAGACCATTCAACATAATCAACATAGATTCGTTTGTGATATAGAAAACATTCCTCACAGTACTCATTGTTTTGATAATGAGTACATTTATGAGTATTGTAACAGTTATTACTAAAACTATGAATATTGTGAACTGAACACACTTTGCAATAGTAATCGTATTCACAATCGTAACATTCCCTACAATCATGAGTATTCGAAGTTTTAGATGCCATCTTTGAATTAAATAGTGGCAGTGTTTTATTTATACGTACAGCTATCGTTATCGTTATGTAACATATACATGTACATGTAACATATACATGTATGTAGTTGCATACATACGTATTATCGTGTGCCCATGTAACGGTAATACAACATTTTATGCTATCACCATACGTACGTACCAAGACGTGTTTAACGATAACATCAATTACAAGATTAATATCAAGTGTGAATGCAAAAATGCAATTATCTTCGTTTAGCGAAAATGAATGGATAGAATCTGCGATAAAAGAAAATCAAATAAATTTTTTCGATTTTAGGAAATTTTCCAATAAAAAAATCATTGGGTTTGGAGCGTTTGGTGAAGTTTATAGAGCAGAAGTGAAAAACGAAGATTTGACTGTAGCTTTAAAATGTCTTTATCTAAGTGACGAGAAACACGCCACAGAAACCAACAAGAAATTTATCAAAGAGGTATTTATCATATTTAGAAGAATAAACTATCAACTAAAGATTCATGTTTTACGTATAACATTTTTTAGTTGAAAATTCTTATTAAGCTTAACCATAACAAACACATAATTCGCTTTTACGGAATCACTAAAGGTATCATAGTTCATAATTGTTACTTCCTAAGTGTATAATAGAAATTTTCTCAAACTACTTTTAAATTAGATTACCATACGCAAAAATACATGATTGTTATGAAGTATGCTAATGGCGGAACTCTTAAAAATTATTTACATACAAATTTTTTGGACTTGACTGGTAATGACAAGTTAAACTTAGCCAAGCAACTTGTGCAAGGATTAAGAAGCATACATAACGCGGATATAATTCATCGTGATTTGGTAAGGTATAGAATGGCATGTAATGAATATTAAATAAAAACCTCAACTAATTAAAAAATTATTTTGGATATCAGAATCATAATAATATTCTCATCCACAAGAGAAAAATTAAAATTGCAGATTTAGGATATTCGAAACTTTCGAACGATGATTCAAATTCAAAAACTAATTGCGGAGTATTAAGTTATATTGATCCCGCATTCTTGAAAGATATGGACAATTATCTTCGCAATAAAAAATCAGATATTTATAGCATAGGTGTTTTGTTTTGGGTTATTTCTAGCGGTCGTATTCCAAATCAGTATTCATTTACCTCAAGTTCATCTAATGAGAAAGAAAAACCGATTCACGGAACTCCTGATAAATATATTGAATTATATCAAGCATGTTGGGACAATTTACCTGAAAATCGACCAGATATTTATTTAGTAAATCAACAACTTAATAAGCTCGAATGGCCACCAGAATCAAACGACATGGTGTTTCAAGATTTATTAGATCTAGATTTAAATACAGATGAAGCTTTGGCCGCCGGAGAAGAAAGCAGAGAAATTTACTACAAAATTATTGACGAATTGGTAACTCTATTAAATAATTTACTCAGCAAAGAAAAGAATTTAGATAAAATAGGTGCCGAACTACAATCGTATTACGATTTATACAATTCTTTTGAAATTCAGAACTATTCGGAAAATAATACTCAATACAAGATACTTTTAGGAATCCTTTATCAAACTGGATTCATTGTTGAAAAGAATGTTGCATTAGCATTAAGCATTTTTGCGGAGTTATCAAATAATAACAACACTTCAGCCCAATTCTTCCTAGGATATGACTATGAAAATGGAATCGGAACACAAAAAGATGAGAAAAAAGCATTTGAGTGGTATTTGAAATCAGCAGAAGGTGGAAATGCACTAGGACAATGTAATCTTGGTACATGTTATCGAAATGGAATCGGAACACAAAAAGATGAGAAAAAAGCATTTGAGTGGTATTTAAAATCAGCAGAGGGTGGAAACGCAGCAGGGCAATGTAAGCTTGGTTTTTGTTATCAATATGGAATCGGAACACAAGAAGATGAGAAAAAAGCATTTGAGTGGTATTTAAAATCAGCAAAGGGTGGAAACGCAGCAGGGCAATGTAAGCTTGGTTCGTGTTACCGAAATGGAATCGGAACACAAAAAGATGAGGAAAAAGCATATGAGTGGTATTTGAAATCAGCAGAAGGTGGAAACGTACTAGGACAATGTAATCTTGGTATATGTTATCGAAATGGAATTGGAACACAAAAAGATGAGGAAAAAGCATTTGAGTGTTATCTGAAATCAGCAGAGGGTGGAGTTGTTGAAGTACAATTTTATCTTGGTTTTTGTTATCAATATGGAATCGGAACACAAAAAGATGAGAAAAAAGCATTTGAGTGGTATTTGAAATCAGCAAAGGGTGGAGATGTTGATGGACAATGTTATCTTGGTATATGTTATCAAAACGGAATCGGAACACAAAAAGATGAGAAAAAAGCATTTGAGTGGTATTTGAAATCAGCAGAGGGTGGTGATGTTAGTGGACAATTTAATCTTGGGGTTTGTTATCGAAACGGAATCGGAACACAAAAAGATGAGAAAAAAACATTTGAGTGGTATTTGAAATCAGCAGAGGGTGGTGATGTTAGTGGATAATTTAATCTTGGTTTTTGTTATGAAAATGGAATCGGAACACAAAAAGATGAGAAAAAGCATTTGAGTGGTATTTGAAATCAGCAGAGGGTGGAGATGTTGATGGACAATGTTATCTTGGTATATGTTATCAATATGGAATCGGAACACAAAAAGATGAGAAAAAAGCATTTGAGTGGTATTTGAAATTAGCAGAGGGTGGAGATGTTGACGGACAATTTTCTCTTGGTTTGTGTTACCGAAATGGAATTGGAACACAAAAAGATGAGGAAAAAGCATTTGAGTGGTATTTGAAATCAGCAGAGGGTGGAGTTGTTGAAGTACAATGTTATCTTGGTTTTTGTTATCAATATGGAATCGGAACACAAAAAGATGAGAAAAAAGCATTTGAGTGGTATTTGAATCAGCAGAAGGTGGAAATGTACTAGGACAATGTAATCTTGGTACATGTTATCAAAATGGAATCGGAACTCAAAAAGATGAGAAAAAAGCATTTGAGTGGTATTTGAAATCAGCAGAGGGTGGAGATCTTGACGGACATTGTTATCTTGGTTTATGTTATCAAAATGGAATCGGAACACAAGAAGATGAGAAAAAAGCATTTGCATGGTATTTGAAATCAGCAGAGGGTAGAAACGCAGCAGGACAATTTAATCTCGGTTTGTGTTACGAAGAAGGAATTGGTGTTTCTAAAGATATTAGGAAAGCTAAAAAATGGTATAAAATTGCAGTTAAAAATGGTAGTATAGACGCAAAAAAACGAATTGATGCAATTCCTAGATATAAATTAATTATTTCCGCTCTTTTTTAGATTTTATCTATTTTGTAATTTTCTTTAGATACAATTTTTTTATTTTCTTATTGAGCTTGTTTTTTAGAGGTTATTCAAATTAATTCTTCTATGAATCTAAAGAGGCAAGTTCCGAGATATCAAGCATTGAAATATGAATTCAAAATTTTTATTCCTGTAGATAAGAAATGGAGATAGAAACTTCAGAGTATTTTTAATTTAAGACTATTAAATTTGAATTTACATAGTTTCACTTTATGGTGTACGTATTTATGTAATAATATCATATTGATTGATGTCATCATTATAATATTGGCTGGTTTTCCTTTTTCTTGATATTTCACATGCGTAGGATGTATTTACTAATTAATTTTCTAATCAAATTTCATATTCAAATTTCATATTCAATAACATTCAAATACATGTACATATTACATATACGTATGGAGATGCCATCAAACGTTTAAATTTTGAATTTAATTCTTAGTTAAGAAGTTTATACATTTATAAATTACAAATATTTGATGGTATGCACCATATCGATATGATAGAATACTTCTAAAGAAGCAAATATTTACATCAAGATTCACGTCTAAAAGATTTAAATTTGGACATTGTAATCTAAATGAGAGTATGTACTCAAAATGACCATTATTATAATGTACAAACGATAAAAAGTATATTTAAAGTCAAACCTCGATATATCGATGCTTCGTTATAACGATTACTAATTAACGATGTTTTTACTAATTATCCCCATCACATCGTTATATCTAGGTTTGATTAAATGCTGCGTATTTTTGCTAAAGTGCTATACTAAATATGCTAGCTTTGTTGTTAATTTTTTAGCAATAAGTCACTAAAAATTAACTACTTATATTAAATAAATTATTTTTCATGAAATGGGCAACTCAATTTCTGTATGGTTTATTAAATCGTACCTAAATGTTACTTTGTAATATAATGTACACTACCCTCCTAAAATTATCTGATTCACTATAAATCTTTTATTTTATTTAACTAAATTATAATATTTTACATGTAATGCTTGCAATCAAATTAATGTAGGTTTTAGATGTGATTCTTTCATCCTTGTAATACTTCTTCAAATTCATGAAGATTTGAAAAATTGTGTATGTAATAGTACTTTTGGAATTTTTAGAACACAGCCAATAGCTTTATGAACTCCCTCTTTTCCATAAACTGATATTTAAACTCATTTATTTTGCAATTTTTTTCATTTATGAATGTTGATTAACTGATCTATGCATTGTAACACAAAATAGGTTTATTATCGATATACATGTAGATGTACGTACGTATGTACAATCTTGAGAAAATCAAAAGAAGTTTGCTTGGATACTTTTGGAAGAGTAGTGTAAATATACTAGAAATCTAAAGAATAAAATATTTTATTTTATAGAAATTTTTCTCATGATAATACAGTATACAAGTATTGGAGAATTTTGTATTCTAATCAATATAAATAATGATAATTTTTTGTTTTCATATAAAATGATAAAACGTGCCTAAAGAATTTGTTTATTATATAAAATTTTTAGAATTTACTCAAGTCCTATAAGAAAAATTGCACATAAATTTACCTAAAAAAACATGTAAAATTACTTGACAAACACTTGCAAAACTACTTCATAAAACTCTATCTTAAAAGCATGCAATTCAGACAAATTCAAGCGTGAATACATCAAAGAGTGGTTGAGCAAGGCTTAAAAACCTGAAATTTGCACGTAAATTACCTGAAATAATATGTGAATCAAAAGATTCACTAAAATTAATTAGTTTCAAGTGACATAGAAACCACCGAAATAAAAGCTTCACACGTCTTTTCTATAGTAATAGCTGCTCATATTCATAATATTTTGAATATTTCTATAGAAATTTATATGATTTATTACTATTTTATATCCTTCGAAATGACAAATTGTCCTAGTCTTTATGGTAACAATTATTATGCTCAGGAAATCAGTGTTCGAGAAGTTATGGCTTGTTTCAGAAAATTACGTTAAACTAAGTCTATAACAGCTAGCTACTCAATGTCGATGTCTCGAGATTTGTGAATTCAACAAATTTACACAGTGAATCTCTTTATATTTGAGGCTTTTATAATAGATCTCTCGATATGGTGGAGCTTGTTATACAATTAGTAAATTTCTTTCTATATAGTAGATAATTTACCCTCCACTATAAAGAGAGTGACTGTGTATTACCGTAGAGTACGGCCTATATTAATTTAATTTTTTTTTGTAAAATCAATTTTTTTTTGCAACATGAATAATTTAAGTTTTACGAAATAATTTCTTCAAAGGTCTTGTTACCAAATTAATGGCTTTAGTGAAAAAAGTTTACAGGGGATGGTAATATTGGCAGTGCTCTACGATGTAGGGTTTTTTTTAAAATACAGATATTATTGAGAATTTAGTGAAATTATATTGACAATAAATATCACAACTCCAATAGTGAACCATCAACGACACATACATTCTATGAATAATTTTTATCTACATGTGATAAGCGTTCTTAATTCAAAAGAACCACTGAGTCATTAAGAAATTAATAAAAACAATTTGCAACTTGAAGAGTATGCTAATAATTTTTATTGTTTCAGCAACTCTCAAAGACAAAATTATATAAGTAAATGGATATCCATGGAAATGAACTAAGTAATGACTATGCAAAAAATAAATCAGGTGGAATGATCAAAATGAATCACATGAGCATTTGAATAAAACAGCAAACACTATTATTCTATAAATTAAATAATCATATGACAAAATAAATATTTATGAAAGATATCGAAATTTATTTTTATAACTAAGATATACCGTATATCCGAAAATAAGCTATCATTCTTGACACAATTTTGACTTCAAAACAAGGGGGTAGCTTATTATCGGAGATATACGATATTTGGTCGCAGTTAAATGACCGTTAAATCATCGGTTAACTGGTCAAGGGTTTAGTGAGCGATCAATTAATTTAATATTAACACTCCATAGTGCATGGATGACCAAAATGAGGCTGAACGCGCAAGGTGTAGCACACTCACTGATGCCATAAACGTTTATATGTTCCTGAAAATTTGCGAAAGCTTTAATATATTTTGCATCGCAGACCGACGTTGGTTCTCGGGCTTGGGTATTAAGCTGTATACCAAGTTCCGCTCCTAATTCGTTGTATGACATTTGTTTTGTTGCAGTCAGGTCACTGGTCGAACAAGGTGGGTTTCGGTTTCCCCTTTGGTCAAAATGTAGGGTCAAAATTCAATTTGATAGTTTTTACCCTAGATATCTCCACAGTTTTACCGAACAAACAAAATCCGGTTAAATAATAAGAAAAAATACGCGTCAAAATCAAGTAAAACACTATACAAAATATAGCGGAATAAAACCCAGATAAAAATTAGATTGACTCGTATAAGTTTAACCTGATTTTTCCTAATCAAAACGTGGGGACAAAATTTTATTTATATTTTTTGCCTCAGATATTACTAAACAAATAAAACAATAGGAAACATATGCATCAAAACTAGGCGAAATCCTGTATAAAAATATAGGAGATAACTAGTCGAATAAACTCGGGAAAACCCCAAATTAAACCTATATAAGTTTAGCCCTGGTCAAAGTCACATAATGATTACGTGTGTGACATCAAAAATTAAATATATCAACCTTGCATACATTTTTTCGTCCTTGTATAGTATGATTTTAATTTTCCACACTATTTTGAGAGAGTAGTGTGCCTCAATATCCTTTCCAAAACTAGGGAAGGGATAAATTCTTCGCCGCGTTTCTTGGTCCATGAAAATCATTAGGGATTCGTCGAACCTGAAGTACCACAAATGGCTTCGTAAGAACCATTTGGAGTAGCCAATTTGCTAAGGTTTCCAATGAACAAATACAAAATGTTTAATATTTTGTTGCTGGTCGAGTTTCAGAAAAAAGTTGGTTTCTTTTATGTAATACCTCCCTCCAGATATATACACTAAAGTTTGTAACAATTCTTAACTCTTATTTAACAGATAAATTACTTTATCACAAACGAACACATATAGCATGTCCAATTTCTAACCAAAGAATTCGATGTTTGATTACCATGTTACCACATATAGTTTTTTTATTCAATTTAAGAAAGGAAAAATTGATATTACCTATAATTTACTATATTATTTTGTTATATTATCATTTATAGTATTACCTGTAATTTGACTATATAATTAAATAAATATATTCCTAAGTTTGATCATATAATTAACTATGACATTACTTATAGTTTCACCTGATGATTAACTAATATTACCTGTGGTTGACCATATAATTTAACCAAATAATATTGATATGATTTAGAAGTTTTGACTACAATTTTGTCCTGGATTTACTCCAAGTAACCCGAATTTTGTTTGGTCTAAATATGGGTGAAATAAGATATGAAACTGTATAGTTTTTGTGCAAACTTGGCCTATATTTTTGCCGCTAGATTTACCAGTGTGTAATCCATGATATCACCTATGTTTCAGATCGATTTTGACCAGGGGAAACCATCCTGTTCGACCAGTGGGTGTTTCTCAGTGAAAAACCTATTCCGCGTATTCTTGTCTCTCCAATTGGAAGAGTGTTTCTCGCATAGTTTTGTGATGAGATTTAGTATTAGCGTCGTTTATTAGCAAAGACAAATAACACTTAGCACAATATTGAACCTTTTTTAATATCTCTTTTTTGTCCTATGTTGCAGAGAAGGAAGGCATGAAGAAAAAGTGTGGTAAATTGACACACATTCCATGGAATGAAAGTATCTCACAAGTGTTCGGATTGATAGGTCTCGTATGTATTAAACGATGTCAAGGCGCTCAATGTACATATAAAAAACTTACTTTGTGTGGGTTTAATAAGAAAATCAGTTGCATTTATAAAAATAATTGACAGATCAAAGCTTTATTCAGGAATGTAGTTAATTTTAACTTACTACGTATTTTGCAAACTTTATTTTTAGTGTCACAACCACAATTATAATAACGAAAATAATCTAACTGCGCTTTTAATATCCTAAACAAAGAAAAATATATTTCCAAATTTTCCATTTACAGATAAGTAAAATAGAAAAAAATTATTCTCACGAAAAGCGAATTTAAACTTTTCTTTTTAAAAAAATTACTTCATCACTTCAAGTACTAAAAAAGTCAAACAGGATCATTCCCTGTGATAGAAAAATTACTATCCTGTACGAGCCTTACGCTAAATTGAGGTCTGCCGATGAGTTATAGTTATACGCATAGACAGATAACACAGTACATGGTGCATGTATACGCCATAAGAAAATTTCTTGTCATGCATCTGCGTTTTATCGTAACATTGATTTTGTACTGTACTGTTATAACATACGTATCAGGAACAGTACTTAATTACATTTTACTTAAAACAGTTCAGTACTGGATATGTTATCGATATGCTATGAATTGCAATTCAGTATCGGAAAAAGGGTTAGGTATGGCTTCAGGTATAAGTCATGTCAGAAATATTTCCTAAATTAGATTATATACTAATTGGTCTAACGCTAATGTTCCCTCGGTTTTTTAAACCTTCATCACGAGATTTCGCCAATTTGCCAAAAATGGATATCCGATTTAAGGAGTCTATCGGTTGATCAATGCGTGAGAAAAAATAAAATGGCCATTTTCGAATTTTATCGGATATGATCACAATGCAAAATATATATCGATATGTGAGCAACAAACACGAGAACAATGCAATTGATAAAATGAAGTGTCTCATATGATCTGAAAACAGCAAGCAATCCATAATACATGTACATGTAGTAATAATATGACCAACTTTTTAATCGGACATCCAATAGTTTTTACGAGATTGAAAAATTGATTTATTACTTTAATTATATCAGCCAATTATTTTAAATATAAATATATGCGATTCTTGTTTTTTAAAAAAATTCGTAGTCCAAACACGCCTTCAATATTAATCTACCGACCAAATGCTTCGATCAATTCAAAGACAGATTTTTCCTTTGATTCGTAACACGAATATAAACTTCTTCACATCAATTAAAAGACAACGGTCGACAATAACTGGCGCATTTGCTCCCTCCACAACTCGTCAATGGGCGAAAACTCACGATTTTCAAATTTTTGAAAGTGCGATGGAGCATGATGTTGAATTGCCGTCGTTTACCGTCGGCTATAAGAACGGATTTTTGCCTCGACAGGTGGTGATGAAGCAAACCTTTTTATGTTTAGCTTTTGATTAAGTTTTCTACATATATCTTATAATAGGATCCGTTAGCTCGTCTTCCAGATCGTTTCTTTACGCTTGAATATCTCTTGAAACAGATGCCAATTAATTTACCTGATGGAAATAAAGGATTATTGGCGCGGGGAGAACTTGGAGATGCAGTCAAAAAGAATTTACCGTTTTATGACGTGAGTGACGTAACCGATCAACGATTGCTTTCAGGTATAATAATACAAGAGCTTTGCTATTTTTAATGCGTAGTGATTTGGCTCAATTATGTTTATGCTAGCATTGTTTAGGGATTACACGTTCTTGGCATCGGCGTATCTTCTCGAACCATGTGATATAATGTATCGTGAAAAGAAGAATTATGGTCTTGGACGTCAAGTTTTACCAAAGAATATAGCGGTTCCCTTAAAAACTGTTGCAGACAAAATTGGCGCAAACCCATTTATGGAATACGCTTTATCATATAGGTAATTTATTTATTAAATTATATTCGTCTTCCGGTTATTGTTACTAATCTAGAACGTTTATTACTAGTCTCTATAATTATCAACGAATTGACCCATCGAAGCCAATCACTTATCCAAACCTAAATCTAGTTCGATCGTTCGCCGGATCCCAATCAGAACACGGATTTATTCTCGTGCATGTCGCGATGGTTGCCAATTCTGGAAACTTGGTTCGTTGGACAATGGAAACTATGAATTCAGCCGCGCAACAAGATCGCAATCGATTTAATGTGGCATTAAAGCATCTTAATGACACAATGGAGACGATAAATCAAGAAATGGAGAATATGTGGGAACGTTCGAACCATGAAGATTATTTAAAGTTTCGTACTTTCATTATGGGATCGAAAAATCAGCCGATGTTTCCGAATGGTAAGTTTTAGCTTTTCTATTGATGGTGTTTCTTTCTTGTTCGCGAAACAATTTCTGATTAATTCGATCTGTAGGCGTTATCTATGAAGGTGTAAGCGATAAACCATTATATTATCGAGGTAATAAATAATATGTGATTTTTGTTGTTTGAGAAGAATGAAATTGCTTGACTTGTAACCTTAAACGATTAGGCGAATCTGGGGCAAACGACTCTATGATTCCATGCATGGACAATTTGCTTCAAATCACAGCCCAAATGCCGAATAATCCATTGACAGAAGTCCTAAAAGATTTTCGAAATTATCGGCCTACAAATCATAAACAATTTTTAGAATATGTCCAGAAACGAGCAGAGGATGTTAATGTGCGTGGTTTTGCTGTTCAAGATGCAAATAGTACTGGTAAATATAATGGATTTTAACATTTTTGATTATGAGGATAATGCTTTTTTTTATAGATCAAATCATCTTATTTTGTGATATACAGCTTTATATTTAGCGAACATGGATCAGATACGTGCGTTTCGTCATCGTCATTGGAATTTTACGAAAGAATATATAATTAAGCATACGAGTCATCCGGTGGCTACCGGGTAATTATAATTCGGCTAATATTCAAAAACGGGTTTTTTACTATACTAAATTTCTTTATTTATAATATGAAGCGGTTCTCCAATCATCACCTGGCTTCCGAATCAACTATCTACAGTTCTGCATCAAATGGCCAAAGTTGGACAGACAATAAATTATGCGGAACTTTCTCTTGAAAATAGAATTCTTGTCGGCGAGATTGTGAATCGAGCTAGCATTCAGGAGCGAGTGTTGAAACGTGAGGTATCAATTTTGAAGGATCGGTTTGGAGAAAGTCAGGATAACAATAGAGTTGTGGTTTGAGTTTAAAGCAATGAGTTTGTATTTTCAGTGATCTTTTCAATAGATATTGATACTATGTATATGTTTTTGATTGTTTTGATTATTACTAGAATATATAGCAAACAATAATAACTATAACATAAACAAAAGGCATAACGATAAGATTTGTATGAAAGAAAACATTATATCATAATAATTTCTGTGATTCAATGCAATGAGATTTTTAATACATATCGATATAATAACTAGTTAATTAAATTCTATATTTAAAGCGGTATGTTAAGAATAAAGTGTTTCAAGTCTAATCATTCTTATCAAGACCAGAATCAAGGCGATTCCATAATCATGCTCGTCAAAAATAGGGTTAAATGTTCACGTATTTGCTAATCGACGTGCCGAATGCTTTTCGATAATACTTTTAACTTGACCCGATAATATCGATATCGATATCGTTTTCGGAATCCGGATGACACATAATTTTATTGCTTTTTAAATTAGTATTTTCAAACGTTCTGTTAGCATGATAATCAAAACGTGTTACGTAGCCTCTTTTTAGATAACGATAAAGTTTTGGATAACCCTTCCTCTATCGCTATCTGTAATTTTTGTAACGATTTCACTTTTCACTTATAACTACATAATTGGTCCAAATACGTAGAACAGTTAAGAGATTGTTACGTAAGGATTAGCATTATCAGTGCAAATTATGGTTAAAATATAATCCACACTAAGCCTTTTCGGAGATTAATTTTTAAGTGTTTCATATGTTGGTACGTCTGTGTGTACAGTAATATTTTTTAATAAATAAGCAATCGAATATATCGATATAGCCAACCGTGTGAGAGGTGGTGTTTGAAATCTATCAAAAAACATTGGGAATATGTACGATGTTCCCAAGCTGTCCGTAACGGGAAGTTTGAAGAGTATGCTTTATCCAGTTCGAAATCAAAGGTCTCGTGCAATTTGAAATACGATACACAGATTGAATTTCCGTGTCAAATGACCACTTATGTAATTTCCAATAAAATGAAACAGTCGCTATTTGAGTTTCTCCGCAAAAATTTCACGAGCTCATCATGCAAAGTCGATTAGCTTTCTATTGTTTGTATCACAATAAAAGGGGGTGGTTGGTAGAGGGGGGTATTCGTTACACAAAAATGTAAATAAATATCTGTGCGATAACATCTTTCCCAATAAAACTTTGTTGTCGTCGACGTTAAGTATTCATGGTTGAATAAAATGGAGTCAAAAATAGCTAGCAGTGATTCGTCGTCATCAATTAAAGCCACATCGTCAACAATGGCAACTAGTATAACGGACAATAAAGATCACAGCGATAATAATATTTCACTTCCATCAAACTTTCTAAATATTCCAACCACAATAATACTACCACAACTTCCTGATCCGCAGCCAAAATTCCAAGCTTCAAAAACAACCAAAACATCATCAACATCAAAAATTACCCGACAAAGAAATACATCAACAAACATCATCAAAACAAACAAAAACACCACAAAAAAATCTGATTGGTGGGATCGCCAAGTTCGTGCATACGAACTGACAGCGACAAAAGAGAACCTGATCAACAAAGATGGATCAATTTTTCCCGTTTCTGTGGAGAATGTATGTAAATTTATGCAAGTTAAAGCGTTGACGAATAATCCGAGTACTATTGGTTGGTATTTGAAAGGTATCGTGAAATATCAAATGGAAAAGCGATTAGGAGACGGGGAAGCAATTCAAAGTCATCCAGAAGTTATGAAAATGAAAGAGAAAATTAAAAAAGAATATGACGAAAAAATCAACAAACAGGGAATTGTTCAGAAAACACCATCGTCGTCCTCATCTGTTACTGCGGTTGCGGATTCATCTTCGTCAAATTCAAGTGCTGTAAATAATACTAATCCGAACATTAATAATCAAAAAACGAATATTGAAGACAATAATAAAATGCGACCATTAATCCAAGATCCATCAACCGCTCAGTTTCCAAATTATACCAGCAATAAAATCGATCCACCTCAACTTCAATCACCCGAGAATGCGTCTAAACCTAAGTTATCATATCCGACATACATACCAACTGGTGCTCTTGCAACGAATCACTCCCCTATAGAAATAAATCTTCGGACTGTTTCAAATAATACAACATTTCACGGTGATTTCGAATTGCTGTACGCAAATCAGAATCGTCATCAAGCTGAAGGATATAAAAGATTGGATTTGACAAATGAAAAGTATCCGGCTCGTGCTGTGTTAATACATTTTGGAATTTGGACCGGTGAGTGGATAATTTAAAGCAAACTCAAAAATTCAATAGGGGGGTTTTTTTTAATTTATGGGATATTTTAGTCCAAGATGAAGTTGATTTCTGTGACTGGGTCCGGATAACAAATTCATGTAATAGAGTAATTCTTGGTCAGAATAAAGGCGTATGGTATCGATTATCTGAAGAAGGTATTTTTAAGTCTATTTGTTTGAAAAATATTACTATGCCGTATAGTACCTAAGCTTCTTGATATCTCTAGCGAGTAATGCTGACAAAAAACCCAAAAACAATGTAAAGAAACACGATCTAAAGACTAATCATATTGCTAATAAAATTCGTCGAAAAAGTATCTTTAATCTTTTGTTTGAATTTCACGATTCGTTTCTCATGACAATAATATTGAGTTTATACATCAGCATTAGATATTCCTCCTTCGCAAGTTCCTATTCACCGAACAGCTCCGAAAAAAAGAGATCGTTCGTTGTCACTGAATGATATCAATCAACTTCAGAATTTGCCACATCGCTTTTACCATAACAATAATATTGATGACAATGATGATTCCTTCGGATTATTAAACACAAGTTTGTAGCATATTCTAATATTTTTCATTTACTAATTTCACCTTTTTTATGTATTTTTTTTATTTCAATTTTTATAGATACCGATACTGTACCTCTCCCTTCGCTCCCTCAACGTTATCACTATCATCCAAGCGTACTATGGCAAAACGCACAATCACCGCTTTATCAGCCTTGTGAAAGTAAATTGATTATTTAATTCTCTCGAGCATTTCTGTATATCGATATCAATCTTGATCAACTTACTGTGGTTTTCTCTAGTTGATGTTATTGGGGAAAATAATTACTATGAACAAATACAAACAGCGCATCGAAACATAATGGATAATTTGGCGTTTATATCTGAAGTATATAATATTTATAGTTTTCCTAATCCATTAAAATTTCGAAGCATTTAAATTTAATTGTTAATTAATTGATTAATAGGAACCGGATTCATTATTATGGCACGAAGAACTTATCGCACCAGAACAATACAGCAATAATCTCGCTGTCGCCGCGAATTCATTCGTTAACATTAACAACACCAACGCTACTAAAGACAAGAATAACAATCAACAGAACATTAACAACACTAAAATTCAAAATGGTAGTAGAAGCAGCCATCACCACCATCTTGAACTTATCGCTGGAAACTTGTTAGATGGAACATATGGAGGACGCATTGATTATTTACAGAATGATAACGATAAAAATAGCATTGTGATACCATTGACACTGAATGATGAGTTATTGCAGATGTGGGGAAAGTTTTGACTGCACATGAAAAAATCATTTCCAAAACTAGCAGTTTTCTTTGGACTGACTGTTTAACATACTTAACGTTAAGATTTATCGTGTACAGTGCTTTTAGCTTAACGTTAACGTTAATATAAAACGAAAATAATTAATTATGAAATAACTGAAGTCGTTATTAAAATATTTCAATCAGGATAAACTTAAAATTTCGCTTAACGTTTAAAGTACATGTACTTATCATTATTATTACGTTGGAAAACTCATTATTCTGTTATCTTGATCGAAAGTATTCTTTTTGATCCAATGGTGAAATCAATCTTTGTTTATTTGATTTTTCCGATTTCAAGAATTTTCACCATTCTCAATATCAAACTCTCGTGAGATATATGCTGACATTATAAACGAAAATTAGCATTCTAGCAAGTAACTTTGAAATATTGTTTGCTGAACAGCATTTTCTAAAAAAAAATAATAATTTTTACCTTCATTTGGAACATACAAACTGGTGCTTGTAAAGCCTAAATGCCCAAAGTAAAATTAATATGAAGTATCATATTATTTACCATAAATGCCGTGAATAAGCACCACTTTTTGGTTCGAAAAACGGGGGTGGAACTTGTTAAATTATAGCGATGTTAGATATATTTTACTATTTTTAGATTGAAATAGGGTGGTGCTTATTCACGGCAGTTTACGGTGTATTCCGAAATAGAAAGTACCTGTATCTGTTGGAATTGAAATTAATTTTGAAGTAAAGATTCAATTGGTGTATACTGCATTTGAGTGTATTTGCTGCTTTTCGCTTATATTTGCAAAAGTATTTTTTTCCTTATCATGTTCTTCCCATTTCTGTTTTTCTTGTTTAAGACACTCTTTAATTTCTTTATCATGCGTTTCAGTACATCCTAAAGTGCTGCAGTACTGAAAATGTAAAGTACTCGGTTTCCACTTCCTAGCGATATAGTCGGTATATATAGTGTGGATAAAGGCGTAAAGTTCTTCAGCAGTTGGTCTGTTTTCTAGGATGGATCCCAACATTTTTCAATAATAAATTTGTACCATCCAAAAGCATTATTTGTATCTTAGGGCGTACTCCTTATACACAAGATATATATATCACCAAATGGTCGTTCACCTGTGACAATCTCGTCCCAAAGCTATAAATATCAGCAGGTTTAGTATATGGCTTTTATAAGGAAGTACTCCGTAAATTTCTCCATTCGATGTTTTTATATTTGCTGGGCCGGTAAGTCCAAAATCGACAATTCGAGTACTATCGCTATGGTGATTTTCCAAGTCAATTTTTCGTATTTAGAATTACGTAATATATTTGCGAAAATCGCTATCGCTATTACCATCAAGTACGTACTCATTTTTTTAGTGATTTCATAATATGTCGAATCCTTAGTACACTTAGAGCAGTCAGAATCTATGGTTGAAAAACGTGTTTATGTTAGAAAACAAAAAAGCACCTTGGTTGCACTTTAGAAGCTATTCGTTTTTACTCATTTATGAACTCCAATGTGATTTGGCTTGAATTGTGTAATAATTTCAACACGACTTAGTCTTCTTGTCCTTCTCGCTTAAATTTATTTTCTCCATGATCCCATTCTCTTGGTTTGCCAACTGGGTACATTTACTACAATGATGAGTATGTTTAGATGATGAGTATATTTAGATTCCATCTTTCAGAGTTTAGAGAACTCAGCTGTATTTTATATATATAATAAGATGCGTACGTAACTATGAGCCTAACCTTCAGTCGATTCATAATGATTTCTGTGGTTCTGCATTCTGTAGAGCATATCGTTATGGGGAACAAGATTTCTTAATACGTACATGTAAGCTAGCGCTAGTCAATCTTTGATACAATAACGAATAAATTTAACTTCCAAAATTCTGCATAGTGATAGCATAAAAAAATGAAAATTTGTGCTCAACAATTCTTTTTATCAACTTTCGCCAAATCTATGACAATCAACGATTCCAATTCGAACTTGACCGAGGGCACTTTTTGGTGATTTGTTTTTTTTTCATCCAATCCTTATATTTTTGGCAAAGATCAGTCACTTTTCAAAATTGTCTTTAGCATATCGATTTCAGATACATGCGTCTTGCAAAAGATTCCATAGCGATAGGTTCTTATTTGTCTAAAGCCGGAATCATTGATCCGGAGTGAACAAAAAACTACTTCCATTTTGCTCGTCATTGTCTTTACAATTGAATGCTAATGAGATAAATAGTTGAAATACTATTCATAATAAACTAAATTTTTAGCATTTAAGATATGACACACAATTGACACGTCGCGTTAACACGTGGATTTCCAATAGTAAAAGAATCTCCCTTCTCTATCAAGTTTTTTAAGATAGTAACGATAGATAAAATTAATAGTTTATGATGAGTAATATTAAAAAAAATCTCAATCTATCAACCAATAAATTTCTTTTTCAAATATAAAAATTTTCAAACTCATCAATACTAGAATACTCCCTGATATGCATAAGCGACACACTACTCTGCGTGTACAATCTCAATCCCAATCTCAAATCCCACTCTTCTTTCTGAACACGTCGTTGATTTTCATCGCCTTCGTCATATCCATCATCATTTCCATCAACGCCATTCTTTTAAATTCAACCCACGTCTATCTTTAATTGCTGCCAATTCAGGATCGATATATGGCATACGAGAAGAAGTAGTTGGAGCAAAAACAGGTGCTCTAGTATTGCATGCTGCCGTAACAGTTACTTCGTTTGATATAGTGACGGTTGTTGCTTCTTCACCGGATGTCGCGTTGGTAATGTCGCTAGAGACGCTTCTGAATTCGCGACTGCTTCTATGCGTGGCAATAGTTCGTATGTACCGGCATCTACTTCTATGTTTGTGCTTTGGTCAAATGTGTCTCCTGATGTGGTGTATGGATTTCATATTCAGAATTTTTGATTGTGTTAATTAGTCTAAAATTGAGATGATACCTATAATAAAAAATTGAATTAATTGGAATTAGGTTTGCATTCGACAGTATTTGAATTAAAATAAAATTTACAAAAAATTGTGGTGGCTATGGAAAAATCGAGCAACGTGAAACTGAATTTCCATCAGATTTCGGTTTGACATTTTAATTTATCCACGCAGAATGCACGTCCCATGAAGAATCGAAATTTAGCACTTGAAAATGTAAGCGAAAAATGTGAGGAAATCTTCGTATGAGATCCAAAAGAGGCCGTCAGCGCCGAATCTGTGGTTTAGAATCCGAATGACAGAAAAAACAAGACAGATATATTATAGAAAACTAATGAAGTGATAAAGTTAAATGCGCATCAAATCGAAAATTTAAATGAATGCAAACCTTGCCATTCAGGAAATTTTCCATACGGATTTCGAATTTTCAAGAGCTTCACCCACATTTAATTCTCTAGCTTCTAATATACTATACGCGCGTGATTATCAACCAAACCTTTAGCATCGGGCGTCCAGTTGGCTAAATGTCCAGCACCCGAAATAGCAGTTTTGTTTAAGGTTAGCATTGTCTCGTTCCAGAAGCGTTCGGTGTCGAAAACATCGACCATCGAGTACATCTTGGCAACACCTCCAGTCAAATCTTCTAAACCTTTATTGATTGTAAAAAAATAAATATAGCATTTACGATTCGAATTATTGATTTTTTAAGTGGAAATACGTAAATTCAAAAATTTACCATGTCCTATTGATCCGAGATTAAGCAGAATACATACGTAAAATTAGCGCTATCATGTTGCAAATTTTGTTATTATTTGTCATTATCGTGATATGGAAATGAAGAACCATTTTGTTTGTTATTAGCCAGTTTCAAACACTATCAAGCTAACTTCCTCTTCAAAGAAAAAGAGAAAATGAAAGTGATAGAGTGTGAAATGATCCATTGTTTTGAGTGTGTGTTGGCAATCATACATAGTAATGGTAGATGCGGATATTTCAACGATTTCACAATACACGGCAATTTTTTTACATTCAAATGCAACGTGTATAAATTTATTTTCGCGAATATGCATTGAAGAAATACGCAATAAGCGTTATATGATTGTATCATTACACTATCTCTATATATATTACTGATTAAAAATTATATTATGATTATATTTACTGAGTTGAAATATGCAATAATGTCCTATCAAAAAGAAAAATGATAATGCTAATGATGCTAATGATCATGTCAATGCCAAGTTTTTACGATAACGATGCCAAAATTCCAAGAATAGAAACAAGATACAAAGCTAAGGAATGACTAACCAAAGGCGAAGCAGACGAAGGTGTTTTTGCCTCACTAGCAGAAGCACTCGGATCCGTTGATGAGTTGCTTCCGTCATCAGATCCCGATCCCGATCCTCCATTCAAACTAGAGGTAATCTTTGCAGGTAGATTACCAAAAGTATAGACACCAACTTCATATGCATTCAAATTACCAGATACGGCACCATTTTGCATGGTGACAGTTGATTTACCGCCGGAATCGGTAGTGCCATTGCCTTGCATCGAGCCAGAACTTTGCAAATCTTTGACTGCGACCTTGAAGCTGACTTTATTCTTGGCATCGCCATTCACTACAAGCAGCAAGAGGCTTTTCCCGTCTGTGGAGAGCCATGCGCCAGAGTAAATATTTTTGTTGTCGTTTGTCAGGTGCGAAGAGGGAAGTTGTTGTGATTGAAGAATGTATGGGATGAGAGCAGTTGTTTCGCTTGCTAATTTGGTAATTTGGGCTTTTAACGAATCGTTGGGGGTGAATGGATATTTCCAGTACATAATTGACTTGTAGCCATAGATTATAGAAATGTAAGACATTACTCGGTATTCTTGTTCGGTTGGCATTTTTGACCACCATGTTGGAGGATCAGAGAAAGCTTGTAGTACCATCCATTGATTCATTGCTTGACGACCAATAAGAGTTAAATCTTTCATGAATACACCTGTACGTTTTGGGATATCAAGAGTTGCACTGCCAAGACAATTGTCACAACCGCATACATCATTGGTTTCAGTACAATGTGACACATCAACACCGATCGGATAAACATCTATTAATAATTAACGTTAATAATTTAGTTTAACTTCTTCAATTTATATCATATATTAAATCGACACATACCAGTTGATAAAATATCGGTGGTATCAGCATAGAATGCTGCAGTGTGTTCACAATTAAGCACGAGCGCAACTGGATGGTATGGGTCAGCGGTTTTAATAGCATTATAAGCAGTCAATTCAGCCGAACTATCAGTCCATTGTTCACCATCGGGCTCATCGGCCTATTGAAACAAAATTTATTAATAAAATTGCTTCATTAAAAATTTCAATTATAAGATTAAATAAAAATACTTACAGTATACCAAGTAAGCAAACTGTTATATTTCTTGAATTGATTTACTTGAGACACGACTTTTTGAGTATCAGTGAATGAATAACGGAATGAGAGTTGAATATAAATTCCGCCAAGTTTATCGGCTGCTTGGAACATTTGATCAACTACGGAAAGATCGGTATAGGTGGGATCGGGGTTGATGACATTGTATCCGAGATCTTTGAGGGTTTTTAGATTGGCGGCAACGCCGGCACCGCCACCTAACCAACCAAAGTCAACATATGGACCAGTTGGGAAGATGGTATCGCCTGTAGCGGTAATTATTCCACCGTAAAGACGATCAAGTTTGACAGTTTTTGGACCTATAAAATATAAAAATTGTGAATAGATGCTCTACAATTCAATCATGCGTGTTGCCAGTACATAAATGCGCATTCAAACATACCAGAAGGAAGACGATACAATTTGACAGTAATTTGTGAAGCTGGAGAATTTCCAGTTCCTGAAAAAATTGACACTTTCAAATTATAAGCAGTCAATTTCGGTTTCAAGTTACTAATAGAGAATGGCACTTCCACAGCCATGTCTTTAATATTAATAGAAGTCTTTGGAAACAATTCACTTCCATCTTCATTTGCAATTTGTACAGAAATCGGTCCATTCGGATTTACCACATTAACCACAATTGAACCCTTCGAATCAGAATCAAGATACGGTTGGTATCTAGCCATCGCTGCATACCCTTTTGCCAAGTCTGGAACAGAAGGAATTGGATCTTTTTGCGGGGGCAAAATAATTGTTCCAGAACTTCCAGAAACATCAGTGGCATTTGACGCTCGTTTAACATTGAAAAATGGATGTTGAGGGTATGGTGATCTTTCGGGGATAAGGTCTCGAGCTTGTTTTTTTGGGACATATGGTTTACCGCACCATGATTTTTGGGCAGTTACTTCTGGTGTGGTGGTTGATAATAGTAACAACGCTGTTGTTACGGCACATATTAAAGATTGGTTTTGAAACTTCATTTTTATTGGTAAAAAAAGTATTTTTTGCTCTATTAAAGAGACCAAAAAGAAAGAAGGGGAGACGGGGAGAAGGGAAAAGAAAAAATATGTTTGATATTAATGTATGGTAGGTTATATTTTTTTGGTGAGAACGAATGTGGGTGGGTATATGTGGCTGTCTGTATTATTAGTATTATATTGTCTATAAACTAAAACCAAAAAGCCACAAAAGATAAAAAAGAAGGAAAAGGTTGGGTGGGGAGATTGAACGAAAGAGAGAGACAAAGTGAATAGTGCGAAAAATACACTATTCTTATCGTTATTAAATGCCTTGTTGTTTGTGTTTGGCTAACACAATTTGTAATACCTTCTTTATATATTCTCGGGAATCCAATTATGTACATGGACATTATCGTTATACGTAATGCATACTTGTTTATATATGGTGAACCCTACATTGTAATACTGTTTTTAAAGCGAATTCTTATTTATTGCATCGCGTTAGGCGCTTGAAATGTGTGGTCCGATTTGATGTCGTGTTTAAACAGTGCTTCGTTTTTTGCACAAGTATAAAAAACTGTATTTTTTATTAATTTAAGGCTAGGAGTTTGAAGAAATAATTCATTAATTTTAGACCGAAAAACATGTACGTAGTGGGTAAGCAAAATTATTTGAAATTAATATACGTACATGTATTTGATGAAAAATTATTTAAGTACATGTACATGTATTTACTTAAAATTGTTTAATTAAATATTTACTTATAATTGCACATATATTTACTCAAAAAAAAAAAATAGAACGATTGGCTTAGAAAAAATAATTACAGTGAAATCTCTATAAGTGCACCCTCTTCGGGCAGTGTTGTCGCTTGGACGTGAATCCAGCAATTTGATTGGTTGGGACAAGTGTCCTAACCAATCAAATTGCTGGAT
>CAJVPL010000048.1:0-52190 GCA_910591945.1 Ambispora gerdemannii
TATTATTATAATATATTTTATAGAATAACTTTAATTTAACTTTATTTAAAAATATAATAAAATTTAGTTTTAATTATAAAATTTTTTGCTAAAAATAAAAATAAATATAAATCTATAACTAAAATTTTTTGCTAAAAATAAAAATAAATATAAATCTATAACTAAAATTTAGTTTATATTATAGTATTATAAGTTTGTTTATTAATTATTAAACTTGAATTTGAATTAAGAAAGAGAGAGTAATAGACTAATAAAAATATTAAAAGAAAGGATATCTAAGATCTATGTCAATTTCTACAGAATTGTATTTACTAAAAGAATAATAATATGAGAGAGTTGTAAAAGAATAAATATCAAAGAGAAAAGAGAATATAAAAGAATAATAAAAGAGATTTAAAAGACTAATTCTTTGTATTTGCATAAAGCATTTCAAAACTAAAATAATATAATTAGTAATAAAGACTCTTTTACTATATTTTTCTCATGAGTAAAAAATATTTATTAATAATTAAAAATTCAAATAACAAAAATTAAAATACTTAAAATTCAATTTTAATAATTTAATACAATAATTTGTTTAGTATAATATAATATAAAACTCAATAATCTAATAATAATAATTTGTTTAATATAATATAATATAAAATTCAAAGTTAATAATAGTGATTTGCTTAATGCAATATAATATAAAGCCATTAGCAATTTGTTAAGTATCATATAATATAAAACTATTTATACACAAGATTTAAAGTATATAAAGAAAATATAAGAGATAAGAGGTATTTGGAAGAAGATTTTTGTTAAAAGAAATTTTTATTTTCAGTTACAATATATCAAGTTAAAACTCAAATAGCATCTCTATTTATATATTTTTTAAAAATACAATTTCAAATAATAATAACTATCTAAAAGATAAAATTACTAATTTAATTATAATTTAAAAAATAATTAATTTAATAGCTTTTTGAAAATTTAATTTAATAATATTATAAATAATAATAATAAAGTAAAAATTAAACTTTAATTATTATTATAATAGTAATATAAAAATTGTTAATCCCAAAATAGTTGAAAAATATAAAATATTCAAAAATATTTATATAATAACAAAAATCTCTCAAATTATTTTACCTTTTATTTTACTTTTTACTTTTTACCTTTTATTTTATCTTTTAGTTTACTTTTTACCTTTTATTTTATCTTTTATTTTACTTTTTATCTTTTATTTTACCTTTTATTTTACTTTTTATTTTACTTTTTACCTTTTATTTTATCTTTTATTTTATCTTTTATTTTACCTTTTGTTTTACTTTTTATCTTTTTCTTTATCTTTTATTTATCTCTTTATATTTTATTTTATTTTTTATTTTACTTTTTACTTTTAATATTAATTATAATAAATTTGCTTATATTAAATCTAATTATAAAAAATTAAATTTTCAAAATTAATTAATAAACTGAAACTTAATAAATATTTATATATTATATTTGAATTTAATTTTATTAATTTATATTTAAATTTATTTTTATTTAAGATTTATTATAATTAATAATAAAATAATATTAAATAATTTTTTATTTTAATTTATTATACTATATATATATATAATAACATAAAAAATAATGAAATAATATCAAAATTTATTAATTAAATATAGTAAAATATGAATTTTCTCTTTATATAAAAGTTTTCAATTTTACTAATAAATATTTTTTATTTTTATATTAAAATAAAAATAATCTTATATTTTTTAATATATATTTTTTCAGATTTTTTAGATTTAATCTGATGAAGCTTATTATTTTTTTATGTTTTAATTATAAAAAAAATAATTAACTTTATATGCAATTAGAACAATTTTATCTGATATTATCTTTATTTAATGTAAAAATAAAAAATATTTATTAGTAAAATTGAAAACTTTTATATAAAGAGAAAAACTCACATTTTACTATGTTTAATTAATAAATTTTGATGTCATTGCATTATTTTTGATTGTCGCTGTATATGCAATCAAAATTATTTTGGCCTTGACTCAATTAATTATGTCTATTTGCTTAATTAATTGTGTCTTAATTGTATCAATTTACTCAATACTTTTTAAAACATGTATATTTGGACATCCTTCACGTTATGCTTAATTATATATAAACTTTGGTTACATGAAAATATTAAAATATTAATTTGGAATGTGGCCAATTAATAAATTTAATTTTTGAGCTTGGACAAATTATATTTCAATAATTTTATTAACAATTTTATAAATAGCTCTATCGCGGGACCCTAGATTTAATAGTAGTGTGACCGAAAATATAATTTTAAAAATTTTAGGACCCGTTACCCTACCCCTATACTCTTAGTAAATGGGACCATGGAGTTCTAAGCATAAAATATAAAAACCTAATTTTAATTTTAATAAAATTTATATATAATTGTAGTTATATTTACAAGTTTTTCTAATTCAATTTTTAATAATAAACATTAAAAAATTTTAATTTGTCCAGTTTGGACAGCAAGCATACTTCACATGGTATTCTCCCAGAAAAGGAACAGGCAAGATTGAATACGATATTTGACGCAACGTTCAACTCTGCCCATATGAACAACGAAAAGATAAGCTTGCACAATCACAAGCAAAGAAAAGCTAAAAGACTCAAAAAGGCAATCTCTCGGATACGACGAGTTATTGTGCAACTACAGAATGAAGTTCATAGAAAGGCGATCAGGTTCTTCACTCACGAATTCGATGCTATTGTCATTCCTCCTTTTGAGATATCGGACATGGTGAATCATAAGACGAGAAAATCACACGAAAGACGGTCCGAAAGATGCACACTATCGATTTTGCCAACGTCTAATCGCCCAGACCGAGGAATTAGGAGTCCGAGCTACTGTCCAAAATGAGGCATATACGTCAAAAACTTGCAGTTTGTGTGGGAATATTAAAAAATCGGAGGGTCTGAAAGATACAGCTGCCGGAATTGCGATGCTTTGATAGAGATGAAAATGGCGCTCGGGGAATATTTCTCCGGGCACTGCTTGATGAAGCCTTGGTCATCTTCTGAGAATCATGCAGGAAGTTTACTCAGTACTGTTTATTATTGATCTGATCCCCGATTATTTCAAATACACGAAAAAATACAAAATACCTCGTAGAAAGAAAAAAGTTTATATATAATGAATCATACCTTTTTTATCAAAAAATGGTGCATGATTAATAAAACGCAAATTTGAAAAGCTAATTTCCCGATCAAATAAATTATATTTTTGAAAAATGACGTAATTTTATGTTAAAAATATGAATAAATAAAGCTTTCTTCTCTTTCTTTCTTTTTTCAAATAAAACTCAGTTATAATTCAACAAAAAAAGCTATGCCGCTTCACACAAATAATAAGAATATATATTCTACTTTCCCTTATCCAAACAGAAGGCGAATTAATCTTAGGCGAATTAATCTTAGCAGTTCAGACGAGCAAGCTAATAGTGACGCGGAACCTATTCAGGGTATTCAATTGAAATTTACAAATTCAATTAAAACAATAGTCCAAATATTGTCTATTTGTTTATAATTAATTAGGGCGTCCAAAAATCTACCCCAGTCACATGCAATATTACTATGGTCCTCCGCCTCCAAATAACATTCATCCTTCCAGGATTCCAAATAACAATTTTGTCCCCCAACATAATAATAATATCCGACCGGTACCGCCGTATCTTATGTCACATGCATCATCACTTATGTTTGAATCCCTTAATCCTTTTCCAGACGATGTTGAACCTTTGAACGACTTAGTTCCTCCGCTTGATGGCAATTTTCCATATCGTCCCGAAAGAAACGAATACATTCAATTGAAAATTTACGAAATTCACTTTGATGACGAAGTTTACACTTCGACAGAAATGGCTGGACCTTTTGCAGCTTTTCTTTTGATATATCGTTACATGTTTCGAAAATTTGAAGTCAAAGCGGCGAATCTTGGAAAATTTTATATTCCGATTTTATCCGCGTTGAGTTCCGTCGAAAAAGTCGGAGATCACGGATTAGCGCTTACACTCGCAAAGGATCAAAAGGATTCGGTGTGAATTATTTTTCAACTTTTGTTTTAGTAACTGTTTCTTGAGACCTATTGATTTTATTTTATTTTATTTTATTTCTTTTGTTTTCTTTAAGATTTCTATCGTATCCAATGATTCTAATGATCCCAACAAAGATCAGAAAAAACTTAGAAAACTCATTGGTAGTTATCCCTCGTTTTGACATTTACTAATAATGTATAATTAACTTATTCGCTATCTTTATTAGAGAAAACATCTACTATCATCTTTTACATGATAGATAAAATCCCGTTGGAACGTCTCGAATTAATTTGGCTACACGTCGCCTACCTGGTCAAGAAACCACCAGTATTTATCAATAACAACCATGAGAATGAAAATACTCTTTGCAAGCGCTGTCACGAAGACATGATTCAGATTGTAGAAAAGGTGAAAATTTAATTCTTTATTAGTATTGCAACTTTTTTTCTTTGAAAATTAATTATATTATGAATATATGAATAGATTGATCCAGTTCCAGATGTGGAGATCATTAAAGACACGAAAAAACAAATTATCGAAATAAAAGATACGTTTTTGGCGAGATTTCATTATGAATCAAATGATCAAGGAGACGAAGAAACACTTGATTTCGAAGTGCCAGTCTGTATGAAATATGACGAGTTTAAGAGCGCAGTTCAGTCAACTTGTGATATCCCAAAAATTCATGAAATTATGTGCAAGTTTGTCAATGAGACTGCAAATGTAGAATTTATAAAGGTTCATAATGATAATGAGTGGAGGGATGCGATTGAGTTGCTCGGAGATGCAACTGAGTTGAATTTTTGGTGGACTGAATAGATGTTTTGAGTTTATTCTTTTTTAGTATTATCGTTATCGTTATAAATACTGCTTATTGTTACATGTACGTATTAAATATTATTTCTTGTCAGTATCTGTCATAATGATAGAATACATCATGTACGTGTACATGCATAAATTTACTTGCGTAACGGTAACGGTACGTAACGGTAATAACAATACGTAACAATAACGAACGCTAACGATAAGCAAATTTGATTCCTGTTACGTACTTATCGACGATTCTTTTAATTGTATAATTAGTTTAAAAAAAAAATGGATTCTATACTTGACATCTTTTCGTTATTTAGTTTTTGGGATGTGATGAATGTCTTGTTGATTTTATTTTTTCTCTATGTTCTTAAATTCTATTTAGAATATTATACTCGCGAAAATCCTCTCGCAGGTCCATTTCCATTACCGATAGTTGGGAGTCTATATCAATATCCGGGTGAAATGACACCATGGATCTATGGCCTATATAAAAAACATGGAGATATGTTTGAAATATGGAGTGGCTCAAAACGTCAGATATTCTTAAATGATGCCAAATTAATCGACAAAATTGCGCAACAGTCAACAAAAAGCAAATACCTTGTTCGATTTGCAATTGGGCTAAATAAAGGATTGGAGCAATTCGCTGACCCACGTAGTGGAATGCTGTTTAACGGAGATGTGGTTGGATGGCGGAATAATCGTAAATTGGTTGATCATGTCTTAATGTCGCCGAATTTTCAGCGAGAAGTAATTCAATTGATTGAAAAATATTTTACAGAAATGGAAAATTTTTGGAATGGGATTGGAATGAATAGCGTGCAACATCTTTCCGTGTGGGTGAACCGACTACTCGGGGACCTTATGTTCGATTTGACAACAGGCAGACGATGCTATTTCATGGCCAAGTATTATAATAGCATTGCTAAAACGAATAAAAAAGATGTACCTCCCGAAGAAATCAAATTTTGTGAAGATTTTGTCAAAGGAAGCACAGATGGTGGTCCAGCTGTTCGATTTCTTTTATTAGCACCTGAATTCTTTTGGCGATATCTTTTGAGAAATTTGACGCGTAAATATTTGGAAACTCGCGCTCATTTCAATGCGATCTTTGATAATCTTCTTGAACAACGCCGTGCTCAAATGAAGAATTTACCCGTTGGTGCAAATCTACGACCTGATATTTTAACTCTAATCCTCAATGCTAATGCAGCGAATGAAGAAACTTCAAAGAATGAAAACAGTATACGAATGAGTGATACTGACATTAGAGACACATTAGCAGAAATTATTGTTGGTTCTGTTAGCACTGTAAGTTCTTTTTTGTGCTAGCAAGGTTTTAGCAACGGCTTAAATTGAAAACATTAATCCAAGAATATTATATTTGAAATAAGACTGCAAATGTATTTGCGTTTCTAGTTGAATACATTGGACGACATCAAGAAGTCAAAAAAAAAGTTGAACAGGAAATGCATTCAATATTTGGTCAAAAAATTCCACCAATTATCACAATCGAGAATCTTGGACAACTTCGATATTTAGAAGCAGTCATTTGTGAAGGTAAATCAAAAGAAATAATTTAATATGCAAGAAATTTTTAACTAAATCTTTGATATGTTGCATAGCTCTTCGCCTCACCCCGGGAGCATTCCTCCAACGGACAAATACCGAAGACGACGAAATCGGTGGGTACCGATGGAAAGCAGGCACTGAATTCTGTATAAACATGAAATCAATACACTTTAATCCGAAAGTATGGCAAGACCCCGAAGAATTCATTTCGGAAAGATTTCTCGATTTCGACAACGGAAAATATAAAAAAGATTTTCTATCCTTTGGCTGTGGCTTACGTATTTGTCCTGGTCGTAATTTGGCATTCACTATTCTAAAATCAATGGCTGTTTTACTCTATCTCAAATACGATGTGAATTTACTTGATACTGAATCGCCGATAAAGTGTAAACAGGTTTTCTTAAATCAACTTGATTGTTTTGGAGCAAGAGTGATTCTTACGCCTCGTTATGATAGATAGGGCATGATTTTTGTTATGTTTCTTAATACAATTTTAATATATTATGGATCAATGCTAGTAGCGCAGTCACAATACTTTGCAGTGGCACTTTTGATGAGTGGGTACACAGCGAGAACCTAATAAAATGATAGAACCGAATATTTCCCCTCGATTTTTCGAAAACTCATTTGATTTTAATAATCCAAATTATGGGAACTTTATTTTTGGAGGACCGATACAATTCCACGATTGAAAATGTTGCTTTAATCAGTCCACAGATTCGAGTAATTACAAAAAACAGCATTTGTTTAGCGTTGTTTGCGGGTTTCTAATCCCCACTCTTGAAGCAAAAGTTATATCGAAGATTTTGAAAACTGATACTCTTAAGCGATAAAAATATAGTCTTCTGAAAATGGAATCAAAAACTTCATTGAAATGGTCAACAGGTGCTTGACTTTTATATGAAACTATACGCATACAAGTGTATAAATTATAAATATCGAACTATTTTAGCGTTAGCGTAAATTCAACAAACCAGAAATTTGCTGTTGAACATGTAAAAAAACACCCAAGTCAAAACGATTTTTGCTCGGAAGCGCTTATACGATTGAAAAAGAACTTATGACAATATAAATTTTTCCCAAAAATTTTACATATTAACCTTTATAAATCCTTTGCTATCGCTATATCAAAATTTGGTGTGACAGATATCGTTATCAATGAATTAATTGATCTGCTCATTTATTGGACATGCACAAGAACTTTCATTTTGAGATAAGTAGCTTTTGCTTACAATAAAGTATTATAAGTGAAATAAAGAATACAAAAGTTGTTGTATTGAATTTTACTTCAATGCCAATTATATTAGAGTTCATTAACAGAAGAAAAAAAGACGATTTCTAAAGTGTAAATATGACGCTTTTTATTTTCAAATCCAAATAAATTGTTTTAAAGTACGATTATGATTATTATGGAACAACCAAAAACTGGTCACGATTTAATCAATGGCCATTTAGACTGATTTGTACCCTCTATATCGATATGGGATATGGGAATCTTGTATTCGGTATACTGTAACGCAGTGTTGATAAACCAATGGACTGGCTCAATGTTCCATTGAGAATAGTTCATGGTTCAGTACGATCGCTGAACTAGATCAAGTCCATTGATAATTGAAGATATATGTAAGCTGCGCCATTGGTCCATTGATAACACCGATGTATACCTCTGGTAGTATTGTACCCGGTGCAGATCTCAGTTATTAACACAGCAAATTAACAAAACCACTTAAAATAATATTGATACTATTGACAAATTATTATCATAGAGAATTATGGAATTTAAATAAATGCAATCAAAAACCCTAAAGAAAAAGTCAAACTACAAATATTTACAGTTTATAAATATGAGCTCGTAACAAATGAATGATGATTGGCAAGCAAGATATATACGTACATGTATTAGTACAGTCAACTCGCGTTCGATTTAATGGGAGTTAACTATGTATTTTAATTAAATATATATAATATAAATAAAATATGTGACTGTTAACCTATATTATATTGATTTATTTAAAGATACCTAGTCAACTCTCGTTAAATCAAAGAAAAATATAGTCAGTTTAACGAGTTAACTGTATTATGAATAGGAATAATTTAAATGGCACATCCATGTACTTTGCGCACCCTGCAAAATGCATGGTGTATCAAAATAATTTTACAAAAGTTGTAGGCTTTAAATAATAATATAAAACTGTGGCACACTGTACAACATTAACAAAAATCACACTAAAATGATAAATGAGAAAATTAATAATTAAATTACAATTGTAATTAACCAAAGTTAAGAAAGTTCATAATCATATACGTAAGTAGAAAACATTCCACTGTTTAATGGTAGAATTTCACCTTTTAATCATGATGATTCTCTTAAAAACAATGATCAGATGATATTGATATAGAACAAAAGAATTTTATTTTGAGCACCAAAAAAATTATCTCGGTTAAGGACTGACCAAATCCAAAATCGAGAGATTGTTTTATGGATAGGAACGTTTTGAACAGAAAAAACTGTTTAGCATCATGTTCACTGATATCGATATTAAAAAAGGTCTGTACAACAAATAAAATCCTGGAAGATTCATTCGTAGTTACATTTTAATATAAAGCAGATCTCCTGAAGAAAGCTCTCAAGCACAAATAATGTACATATTGATATCAGATAATTGGACCGATAAAACATGACCTTATCATGATAAAAAACATCGTAACTAGTTTATCATAATCATCATACATTTACACAATAAATAACGATAAGGCGCATGCCAAAAATTAACGAAGGAAATAACGGCACAAAGAAAAAAGACATGAATATCTTTTTGAATAAACTTTTAAGAAATAAGATTCAATGTTTTTAAGTGTATTGAACTTAAAGTTAAGACCTGAGATAAATTAAAAATTACGAAAATATCTCTTTGGCCAGAAAAGAGATTGAGAATCAATAGGAGAAAGCTGTTCACTAAGCCTGATCAAGTGTCAATGTCTTTATCACTTCATTTTTTTAAATTGATAAAATAATTTTTCATATTATATAATGAAGCTGTAAAAAAAATTAGTTCTGTTGAATGGAATTTTCATTTGTTTTGAGAAAGTCGAAATTAAAAACAAAATTTTGTATTTGCAATTAATTATTTGATCAATCACACTATCAAATCAAATATTTAATTTCTCAAAGCTTAACGTTAAACTTATCAATTCTGGTAGCGCAGTGAGAATTTAATAAATTAATTGATTTTTAATAGCTCAGAAATGGTAGCGGTAGCACACAACATAATTACTAACAGAACACAACAGCAACACGGGAAGAGGTCGAATTTCATCAAAAGAACTGTTTATCAATATTGTAATGTGATTTGTTTAAGTAAGCCAAAAATCTTGAATGTTTGGAATTCAATTCTGAAACTTCCGAATGGAAGACACCATTTGTGGGGATACTTGATTCGTCGTGTTTATATTGAAAAATTTAAGTGGTCTAAGAATTAATAATTTCGTTAAGTTGTTGGTTTTCCATCTTTATATGGTGCATAACATCTAAAGTCATCAAACATTTGTATTTTGTAAAATGGATAAACTTCTTTACTAAGAAGCAAATACAAAATTCAATCCGTGAATATGTTCAGAGAGGGCCCATTCCATCATATTCACGGATTGAATTTTGTATTTTCCTCTTAGTAAAGAAATTCATCCATTTCATAAAATACAAACGTTTGATGACTTTAGATGTTATCCGATAAGAATTCAAATATACATGTAGACTAGACCCTTGAATAAATAAATAACATCCTACTTATTTTATATAGCACAAACTTTGTCAAAACATCGTCAAACAAATTTTATAAGTGTCATACATGTACAAAGAGGTCCGGTTCAAAATTCTATCGTCACTGGACTTTATTCAATTTTATTGGTTTTCACGTCATGTAATTAATCGAATACGTACGTACATAGCGAAATTAATTATCGGTGTTTTTTTGTGATTATGCATAACATAGTGACACAATAACAAATACGTAACGGGCGATTCTCGGTGTGTGCATGCATACTATATACAGAAAGTCGAATAACTTTTTTTCTTTATTTGAATTTGTATAAATTTACAATAAAAAGTTGATTCCCAGAGAATTTCTTGGCCCCTTTTTTAACTTTGAATTTTTCTAAACCTGTATAATAACGATAACATTTGTGGAATTTAGAAAAAAACACACGACGACGACGCTCTATTACTATTAAAATGGTATTATCGATTCTACAAATTGGAATATATACAGGGACAATTACAGTAAGTATTCTCAATAAATTCAAAGTGCTAATGAATAAAAATAATTCAAGTAAATAACGAGATATTACGGTAACTTCAAACAATAGGTATACATAATCACCACTACGTTCTCAATAACAACACACTGGAATAAAAAAATCGCGAGTCTCCCAAATTTTCTCAAATTTATATTTAATGTCTCTGGGCTTTTTCGAACTGTATTAATATTATTATCGGCGTACTATCTATCAGCAACAGAGTTATTAGAATACAATAGTGTCGATAGTGATAGTCACTCCTATTCATTAGTATATTTTTTGCTTGCCGAGTCGATACGTATATTGAATTACGTATTTAGATTATCATTGGTGGCATTTCTGATATGGCGACTTGAGCAGATACAAGATTGTAGATTTGATATACGAGTTGGCGCTTTTTTGTTTGTGATGATGGCTGTTGGACAGGTAAATGGAATATCTTATCAACTGTAAGCATTCGGTATAAATACTAATAAAAATAAAATTCGATAGCTTTTTCAATTATTCACTTGTCAACAACCACGATTTATTGGACAAGGCATCGACAATTATTACTGTTGGGATGCTTTAGAGGTCCAACAATCCCTACCGCACTGGCCATTTATCATGCTCGATCTACTATTCGAACTATTCTTCACTTCAAGACTCACGAAGTTTCTAATCGATGCAAACACGAATACTACCTTACTTCCAGAAAACATGAGAAAACCCAATCAACGAACAGTATTCACAGCCGTAATAGTTTGGAACTTGCTACGACTTTTTATCAGTATCCCACTGATCATGCTTTCTGCATACGAAGTCCCCTTAAGAACTAATTACGTAAAAAACGCGACAACTTTTATTGGCATATTCGCTTTATTGAATATAGCTTTGACGATCGTTATGACTTTTGATACGGAAACAGTGCGATTTTTCGAGGGAAATCCTTCGTCGTATCATAATAATAATGTTGATGATGATGAACAATATGAAGAGTTGGAGGAAAGAAGAGATTTACTTACTAGTGATAATGGTGAAGTACTGGTGACGTCTTATCCAACAAGTGAAATCAGTAGTTTTGATGAAGAGGAGATTGGCAATAAGGTCTAAAACCATTGAACAATAATTTGCATTATAAAAAAAAATACTAGTGGCTTATTCACAAGATGGAATTTTAATACATAGCGATAGCGATAGTGATAGGGACACCGATTTAAAAAAATTCATTGAAAGATACAAATTCATTTTATCATGTAACGGTAATTACAAAAAACTGTATACGTACGTACTACGTATCTATGTCTAACGCCAATGAAAGTTCTCGATATTGAACTAAAGAATAAAACTAGTTTTGCTAATAAGAGTTATTTTATTAGACATAATCTGGGTTGTAACTTGAATATGGTTTTATTTGCATTTTTGGTATCTTAGCCTAAATTGTAAAAGATAGCATCTCTCTTATTCAGTTCATTTTTCAAAGTTCCCGTAGTCAAACCTACGAACAAAATTACGAAAACCAGTGTTGTTTTTGTAGGTGATCAATAAAATTCTGAAAAATTTATTGGATTTCGTGAAATTTAAAGAGCACCTAAATTTTTTACATTAAGCAATCAGAGTTGGTATAACGGCCTTTTCTTTGCATTAAATATACTGAATGTATATAATGTACTATAAAATTCCAAGAAAGTCACCAAGAATCCTGTCAAAAGTTCGTTGGAACGTAGTAATGGATTGAAATTATGAAAGATTGGTAGGCTACGAATTACAAAAGATCGAGTCAATTCTAAAATCCAAGACTTCTGCTGTTCTACCATTTTATTGCCTAATAAATATCGATATCGATGTCGATATTGATATTATTTACCAATATCCATATCGATATATATCGATATTGATATCATCGTTATTTACCAAGATTAAAGTTGGCACAGCGATTACCGTTACTATATTCCGCGAATTTCAAATAATTTGTGAAAACCTACATTCATGCGACGAAATGATGAAAACACGAAATATTTTCAAGATCAAAAAATACGAAAAGAAATTAGTCGACGAATTAATTTTTTTTTGAGAATTCTTAAATTCTAATTTGAAACCAGAATTTGTACCGTAATTCGCCTTGCAAATTACCAGGATTCTCTTATCAGCCACGCGTGTTTGACTGGTAGTGTACGTTGTATGGGGGAGGGTATACTATTTGGAGGGTCTTGCGTAAAGGGGATACACTAAATGGTAACATATGCGACACAAATCATATCGATATGTAAATCGTAACAAATCTAGAGGCGCTTTAACTGTCGCGAAACTATTTAGACACATGTCTTAGACGATGGTGGAAGGAATAAAGTCGAGAGGATGAGCTCTTTGTATAATCCCATAAGATACTATGTTCGTGATATTGATAAGTTTCAAGTAAATGAAATCAAGGGATAATTTCGAAATTTTATCTGATACTCATTTAAATAGCTGAAATCACTCATTTGATACAACTTCAGAAGCCCCTGTGGTGTAGTCGTTGCACGGAACAAATCTTCTACTTGATGAAAATCATCGACAAATCGTTCAGGACCTGGTTCAATTCCAGGCAGGGGCCTTTTTTAGCTTTGCTAGCTTATAAAAATTTATTTATTTGGCTTTTATATATATTAATATATCGATATACAGTGGCAATCGAAAGAAATGCAACAGCATCAAAATGTATTAATAAAACGGGGGTTCTCTCCAAGTTTTCAATCTTACTAGTCAATATTTCTTTTACAATAACTTCGCAATTAGAAGTTTGAATCCAAAAAAGTCGATGTTAAGATGTAAAAATTTTGATATCGATATAAAAATAAAAAAATATGGATTAGTAAAATTGAAAACTTTTACACAGAGAAAAAAAACCCGCATTTTACTATCGCTAACGTTGACGCCGTCGCATTCATGATTTATATTACATATACGATGCGATTCGGTTAGATAAAAAACAAGACATCAGATAAATAATTATCTGTTGTTTTCATTGCACACATATCTGTATTACCTTTCCCTAATTGTTAGAAGAAACTTATTAACCAACCAAATGATAATAATTCATTGCAAAAAAACAATACAGTGCATCCTGTTCTCACTGCAGGTGGGATTGTTAATTCGGGGAAAGAGCATTAATGGCACCAACCAAACCCCCTTGAAAAAAAATAAGCTTTGAAAGCCATCAAGAAAATTCCTATATACTCTGTGCTTTTGTTTTTTTGTGCTTTAATAAAATATATGTTACCCACTTATTATCGTTATTATAAATACTTGTGATTTTCTGTGTATCCACATGCAGGGATTAGACACAGCGTTATATCACCATCACTTGCTTTGTTTGGTGACACACATGATTGTGTGTATATACTACGTACAATAAAATAATCGATTAACTTTAAATGGAACTTTTCTCACACAAAATTTATAATAGTAAAAATAAAATATATTCCTATTTTATACGTATAACCCTAAATACGTATCTGACGAACGAAAAAACAACAATAACGACTATATAAAACAGTAATAACGACAAATAAAAATTTAAATAATGGTCTCAGAATTTTTGCATGAACTTTCTCACGATTTCACAAAACTACTCGAAAATAAACAAGACTCGGACTTTTCAATTACTATTGGTAGCGAACCCAATGACGTAAAAGTTTTCCATTTGCATCGGTTGATTCTGCGTACTCGGTCACCGTTTTTTGCGGCTGTTTTTGATAGCAAGAATTCGACGACAACGACGAAGACGATAACTAATAGAGGTATTGTTGGTATTGGTGAATTCTCAAAAAACGCCGATAGTTCTAATAATCAATTGGCAATAAAAAATGAGGATCTTTTTAAGAATACTTCGCCTGCTATTTTTGAAGTGATTGTCAAGTAAGTGCATACTAAACTAAGATTGTTAAATAATTTTTTGATTCCAGTATTTTATTAATAATACTAATAATACTCGTTTTCATTTTATAAGATTTCTTTATGGTGGAACATTTAACGCTAAGTCATATAGTCTCGATAAATTATTTGAAATTCTTGTGACTGCACATAAATTCAGGATTAAATCTCTTTCTTCATACCTCGAAGAATATCTAACAACAAAACGAACAGATGACCTACGACAGAAATTCGCTCAACTCACAAAAATAGTTGACGAGAATTCGAGTCTTACAAAATTACAGAGTTTTCACAGTGACGCGACAGAAAATGCCGCAGAGACGATATTTGAGTGTGAGGATTTCACGTCGTTATCGGAAGAGACTCTTGTTTCACTATTACTGATCGATTCACTTCGATTAAAAGAGATTGAAATTTGGAATAAAGTTATAAAATGGGGAATATTTCAATGTCAAAGTTCGCCCGCAGATCTTTCGTCGTGGACTCCACGACATTTCGAGACTCTGCGTGGAAATTTATCGCGTTGTATACCGTTGATACGATTCTTTGACATTTCTTCGGAAGATTTTCATCAAAGAGTTTTGCCCTTTCAACAAATTATTCCGGATCAGATATTAAAAGGGCTAATAGACTATCATAGAGCGGGATACGCACCAATAACGCCTATGCTTCCTTCTAGAAGTCCATTTATGTATTCGTCTACACTGCTACGAAAACAACACGCGAAATTTCTATCTCGAGCTATTGAAGGATCATCATCCTCTTCAATAAACGGTATTTCCACACCGTGTGTAAATAACACATCACAATACTCGTATGAATTTCGATTGATTCTACGAGGCAGTCGTGATGGATTCTCCCCTGCAGTATTTCATCGATTCTGTGATGGAAAAGGACCAACGATAACCGTCATAAAAATCGCCAATTCTGAGAAACTGATTGGTGGCTATTGTCCATTCAGCTGGCAATCGAAAGGCGGATTTGAATACACGACCGAGAGTTTCATCTTTCAATTACACGAACAAACGTGTAAAAATGGAATCTTGAGTCGTGTCGTCGATCCTACGAAAGCGGTCTATTTCTGGCAAAATTTTGGTCCAGAATTTGGAAGTGGATCCGATTTGGCATTACGTGAAAATTTCAAAGATCCTTCACAGTCGTTTTGCCGTCAGAAATCTTATGAAGAACCCATTATTCCTGGTGCGGATAGACGTAGAGTTCATTTCACTACGGAGGAATACGAAGTTTTTCAAATTGTGAAAACTCGACATGATCCCACGTATAAATTCTAGTTACTATGTTCAATCTTACAATTTATAATATTTGAGCATAAAATTTAAAAAATTTCTTCAATAAATTCAAAATTAATCAATATTAACATAGAAAAAAGAACAAAAACAGTCGTTATTAGCCATATAATATATATAGCGATAATAGATTCAATATAATATATAGCGATAATAGATTCAATATAATACGTATATAGCGATACTAGTTTCATGCATTATTTCAGGTGTATGACGAAATTCCATGATTTAAATCAGTTTTTTTTTGGTATAAGACCCCCCTTGTGTGACTCGATAAATCCATTGCTCTATCGAAGATATAAAATGGTGACAAAATTTCGCATGTAAAATTTACTAATAATGTCGACTCTAGTTCCCACATACTTTTCAAAAATCTCCAAACTTTATCCTGCTCATGTACAATCAAATCAAACTGCGCGATACAACCAGCTAGTAGAAACATTTAAAAAGCGGTATGACGGTTGTAGCCCCTCCTTCATCGCTCGTTCGCCTGGACGTGTAAACCTTATTGGGGAACACATCGATTACACGGGATTCGGTGTTTTGCCAATGGCCATAAGTCGTGATGTACTTATTGCTGTTTCATACAATGATGATGACGATAACGGCGAAATAGTTGTGGAAGTCTCCAATATGCAAAATACACGTTACCCGGACAGAAAATTTGTGTATCTGGGTAAAGAACGTGTTGTTGATATTGAAAATGAAGAGGGAGTCGTGGAATGGAGTAATTATTTCAAGTGTGGATATAAAGTAAAGATTTTTTTTCGTGGCATCGTTGTTTTTTTCACTTCTCATGTGCCTTAGGGTGTACTTCAACACCTTAAATTAGATCATCCTAAAGGAATGCGTTGTTTGATTGATGGGAATGTTCCGGAAGGTAGTGGGTTGTCTAGTTCGGCAGCGTTTACTTGCTGTGCGGTGTTGGCTACTTGTTTTGCCAATAACGCCCAGTTGAATAAAATTCAATTGACAGAGATTGCTGCCTCGTGTGAGAGATTCATTGGACTTGGTACCGGAAAGTAAGTAATTTGTCTTGTTTGATCGTGGATGGTTTTTAAATCTTTTACTAACTTATAGTTAATTCAAAAATTGTCGCATTAGCATGGATCAAACAGCCTCCATCTGCTCTCTTCTCGATCATGCACTCTACGTAGAATTCCTCCCCACACTAACAGCAACACCCATAAAATTACCATTCACCAATCCGCCTCTGGCATTTGTAATCGCCAATACACTTGTCAAGGCCGACAAAGTAACCACCGCGCCTACAAACTACAATCTACGTGTAGTTGAAGCAAAAATCGCCGCGTATTATTTGGGCCGACAACTTTTCAACACAGATTGCGAGATCTTACGAAATGTGGTGGATTTGTACGATTCTGATAATCACGAAAAGGTCGTCACTGTGGAAAAATTGAATGCACTTTTACGCGAGATTGATCGGTTATTTGAGAAGAAACATGAAGGATATCGATTATCGGAGCTTTCGATTCTTTTGGGGTTGGATATTTCAGAAATCAAGTGCCGATTTATTGGACAGTATATTATACGTGCAGAAACTTTCCATTTATATAAGCGCGCGAAACATGTGATAGAAGAGTCGTTAAGAGTATTAAAGTTTTATGAGGCTTGTGTACGGGGTTGTGATGCAGATGATGAGGATAGCAAAAGCGAAGAGTTATTTGACACACTGGGCAAGTTGATGAATCAAAGTCACATAAGCTGTCGTGACCTTTATGATTGTTCGTGTAAGGAATTGGACGATCTTGTCGAAATATGCTTGGAGAATGGGGCAAAGGGAAGTCGATTGACTGGCGCCGGATGGGGTGGTAAGTTTTAGGTTTTGAGATTATGTCGGTATATTAACAGTAACGATATGTTTTCCTTATTTCAATAGGATGTACCGTATCCTTAGTTCCTTTGAATATTGTTAATAGTTTCATACGTAATGTTCGTGAGAAATATTATCAACCACGGTTTCCAAATCTAAGCGAAGCAGAATTAGATGATGTCATATTTGCGGCTACTCCGGGAAGCGGGGCGGCTGTTATCATTGGTTTATGATAATGTTGAATAATGAATAAATAAAATTAATAAGAGAAAACACTTTTATTTACTTCTGCTAATAATACCAAATCTACTAATCTTGCTTTATATTAAATATAGTAATCTGATTTTGAAGAAAAAGATAACTATAAGGTAATGAATAAAAGAATAAATATATAAATGTGAAGGTGATAAATTTATCAGAAAAAAAGACTACTAATATATTATTGAATATGTTATGTATCGTCTTATGCTATTTACAAGGCGAACTACATAATAAATAAAAATGTGAATTTTATATATTATTCGCGGAATAATATAAAACACACTTTACATTTCGTATATTATTATCGTTGTTTTGAAGGTGATGATGTGTGAATTAAATATATAGGGATATTACAACAATTTAAAGATTCATTATTCATCCACATAACAAAGATTCATCTACAACAAATATCCAAAGACGACAGCCAACCACGCGCATATATACACAGACATATAGCCAAGAAAGACCCATACACAATTCGCGCGTCGAAAAAAGCACTACTTAAATTCAAAAACAGTATCTTGATCATCGTCGTTATCGTCATCGTTATCCAATGCATTAAGAAAGAAATCACAAAGCTTATCGCTTTCCCGAAATTGTCGTGTTATTGCCTCCTTCTTGCAATAATAATTGCCGAGGATAGCACGAAACTTTAGCATTCTACTCATATCACCGTGCGGATGAAGTATCTGTTCGTACTGCTTTGTTTGAAACAGTTTCGTAATCGATTCGAGACTGCTCACTGCTGAATCACTCGCCTCTTGATAGCTGTTGTCGATCAACTTCCACGAAGAGTAGGGTATACATTTTTGTTTGAACAGTGTGACCATTGATTCAAGTTTTCTCAAGTTCTTTTCGGTGTCTTCGTGCATCTCATTTACTAGATTTGCTGCGCGACAGTGATTGGGAAGATGTCGATCCGAAATGACTGCTCTTGCGTAGACTCCCTCTTCGGTATTGCGAAGTTTGTAACGATGTTCTTTTGTGCTCAACAATGAAGAAGTGAGTGGCTCTGTGTCGCGTACATTTCGAAGTGTTTCACGAGATAAAACTTCATAGCAGCGGCGTTTTTTGAGAACACTTCCGCCTTTTTCGCCATCGTCTTCTCCGTTATCTTGAACGATTTTTCGTTTCTTTGGACCTCTGATCTCTGACATTTTTGTGCGAGTGTCGGTTTCCGTGTAGCTTTTCTTCCAATACAGCAAAGAACAGAGATAATGCTTTATAGGTCATTTGTTTACATTAAGAAGTGATGATTTAAAAATAAATTTGTTGACTCATGTCACATGTTTTTATATAGCAATGTAGCATCTTTGATTGGTTGAACGACGCGAGAGAGGCTTGTATATGTGTCATTATTCAAGTTGCGTACGTATGTGGTGTGGTGAATGAATAATAGAGCATACACGCCATATACCCTCCACCGCTAGTAATCTATAGTCCGCACCCAAAAAAGTCAAAAATAATGGAATTTTTACAAAGAGGATATAAAGGGTTACTGGGTGAAAAGGGTCAAACACAATCTGCAGCAGATACTGTCATCAAATTATGTGATCGTGCAAGCAATTCTACGTTGTTGGAGGATAGGCGAGCAGCTGTGTTAGGTCTAAAAGGTTTATCACGCGAGTATAGACTGGTATGCATAACCACATATACTTATATCTGGAGAAAATTGATATGGTTATAAAGTAAGTTACTACTACACATATTTGTCACCTCCTCAAAAGGAAGTAGGAGAAAGTGGTCTACCGGTTCTTTTGCGTATTCTTGATGAAGATAAAGATGATATTGATATAGTGAAGGCGATTTTGGAAGTTCTTAATATTTTATGTACACCAGAACGCCAACAGGTATTTTTTTTAAGAATGTTATTATTGTTGCACAATCATCTTATTTCTTTACTTTATGTTTTAATGATCCAAATTCCCTAATAAATAGGAGCCTTCTTCAAATCTAGATTTAGGAGTTCGATTCACAGATGAACTTGTAAACGTAAGTATGAATAAGACGCGCGCTATGATCATTACAGTTGCTTATCGGATTTTTTCTAATGAGCGTTTTTATTTTTTGTAGGAACCAAAAAGTATACATTTACTATTAGACCTCTTGAAGCAATTCGATTTCTACGTTCGATATCACGACGTGCAATTGTTGTCGAAGCTTTTGGCGACTCGGCCAGAAAAAGTGCAAGAATGTGTGTTGACTGCTCCGATGGGAATTCCGCGGTTAATGGATTTATTGAATGATCGTCGTGAGATTATTCGAAATGGTGTGTTGGTTGGATTTGTTTGTTTTTCTTATTACTGTTTTGAAGCAATTTAAATTAAATATATTTTCATCCGTGGATTTTTTAGAGGGCCTTTTATTGCTAATCGCCCTAACAGAAACAAATGCCGAAATCCAAAAAATTGTCGCATTTGAGAATGCTTTTGAAAATTTGCTGGAAATTATTAAGGAAGAAGACGACCTGCATGGCGGAATTATTGTTCAGGATTGTTTACAATTAATCGTTAATTTGTTGAGATATAATGTCTCGAATCAGGTTTGTTCTAATTAAAAAAATTGCACCAAAACAATTTGTGATCTATGTAATTTTTATTTTATTGTATTTACTTTATATATATATGTATGTATAATTTCATCAAGAACTCTTTCAGAGAAACGAGCTGTATACAACGTATTCCTACACTCTTGGGATATCCGGTTCAGGATCAGCAACAAAAATCCACTCCTAAAGAACCCATCGAGTTCCTAACACAAGATTGGCCCGACCAACTTGTCAATAACACATATGTACTACTGGAACTTATCAGAATTTTGGTGGTTCCGAATAATACGAATACTGTAAAAAATCAGGTATTGTTTTGCGTTAAAAATCTAAGATCAATAACACTTGAGAAGAAAAGTCAATCAATCATTTTATGGGGGATTGGTTACGTGTCTTTATATTGTGATGGATTCTCTTCAATACTTAATTTAATTAATCAATCAATCAACTGTTACTAAAGAATGTAATGCATCACTACAGCGTGCTGAAGCCGATCATTGAACTTGCACTGGCTTCGAATGCGCCTTCCCCATTAAAAGCTCAAGTAAGTCGTGTATCTTGTTATGTGCATTTGTCGCTTCCTTTTAAGCAACATATTGAGCCTCTAAATATGGCTCCAATAAATCATTAATCAAATTTGATAAATAGGCTCTCTATGCCTTGGCAGATCTCATTAGAGCAAATCAAGCGAGCCAAGAGTACCTAGAAAAAATAGTGATCAGTATCCCGCACGTGCGAGAACAGTCTATGCAACAAGACTTTCGATTGCCGCCTCGGCCTGCTGTGATGGCTCTTATCGCAATTGCTGTCGGGGCTGAACACGTGGAGAATTATGCTACTCGTGCTGCTGCTACTTATGCTTTTGAGGTTTGTGGTATTTATTAAAATGTGTACCTGTTGCATGATTATATTAGGTTATTCGTTGACTTTTAATACCATCATCATTCAAAGTGCTATATATCTAACAACTCAGAAGCACAAGTAGTTGTGGCATCTACATTGACTCCACCTCCGGATCTTAATCCTGATCCGGATATATTAATAGGTGAACATTATATTTCTTTTCAATATCTCTATTTTTTGAATTATGTTTTGACTAACTATTACATGGATATGGATTCACCTCGTTGAATTATATGAGTTCAGCCAAATCTCAATCAGCCGGTACACTACTACTCTCTGCAATTCTGGAATGGGAAGAATCCGCCGCTGATCCATACGTCGTATGGTTCGCATCCGTGATTTTCTCGCATATCCTAAAAAACAATGAACGCGCCAAAGAATACGCACGATTAATAGACACAGGAGATGTTGAGAACGACGAAGAGGCTGTCTCGTTGTTACATGCTATCGCGGGAAATTTGATGATAGCTACTCGCAATAATGCAGACGTGCGCGTCTTGATTGGATATTTGTGTTTGTTATGTGTTTGGTTATGGGATAGTCCGAAAAGTGTTCGAGATTTTCTATCAGAAGGGTCTCATTTGCAGATTGTACGATTTCTCTTTTTTTTTTGTCTTTCTTTTCATTATTATCGATATATAAATAGCTCGTTTCTCTTTGGTATTTTTTTTTTTGGCATTAGCTCATTACACCAATAACTCAGTCATCTGGTGTCGATGCACGAGTACAAGGTCTCTGTGCATTTCTATTGGGGATATGTTATGAATTCAATGATGAAAAGGATGTTCCTATTAACAGGTATTGTCTGTTGAATTATCTGTAAAATAAATATTTATAGTATTGTCTAAATTTTCCATTCAACATAATATTTGTAGATCTATGCTTCAACCGATTTTACAAAATCGAATCGGCGTGGATCAATGTATTAATCGTATCACGCGGCTTCGAGAAATTCCTAATTTTAAGCACGTTTCTCAGTATCTACAGGTATACTAATATTTTATGAAATGAATTAAATGAGTGATGTGTTTTATTGATTTTTATTTTTTTGGGTTTAATGATAAGGTTACTCCGGAGGAAGAAGAAAAAGGACTGCCTGATTTATTTTTCGACTATTCATTCGTAGAGTTTTTTAAGAATAATTATGGTAATAATTACATCTCTTCGTTCTGCCGTGCTTCCGTGAAATAAATCTTAAATTCAAGTTCATTTTAATCTTATAATTTTACATTTTAATATCCAAAAAAAGAAACAATCCAAAAGTCTATTAGCGCCGACCCTAGAGCCGGCCCAGCACCACGACGAAGTACAGATTTAAATGGTGGCAGCGGAAACTCGTCGAATGATTACTACGATATATCGGCAGCAGCGTCTGCTGCTTCGGCAACTATCGCATCATTAAAAACAGTGATTCAGAATCAGGAACAACAAATTGACGAGATGAAAGAACAGATAAGTAAACTTAAAGAAACGTCAGAGGCTGAGGTAAATAAAGTCGCTTTTTTCTTAATACTTTTCATTCTTTTAAAAGCCGAGTAAATGACCACCATCTTTTATTACATTGGTACACAGAAAACCGCCTCAATTAACGAAATAGCATCACTAACCGCACAAATATCGTCGCTACAATCGCTAGTCACAACACACCAAACAAAACAAGCGACGTTGGAGAAGGAACAAGAAGATACAATGGAACTTCTTGCCGATCAGGATGAGACTATTAAACAATATCGTAGGCGGCTGCGGGAATTGGGTGAGGTTGTGACTGATGTTGAGGAGGAAGAGGAGGAGGAGGAGGAGGAGGAGAGGGATAGTGGAGATGAGAAAGAGGTAAATTAGAAGTAATTTTGTGACTGAGTGGTTTTTCTTTCTATTATCATTATGATTAGTCTACTTTAATTTTGGCTTTATTAGTTATGAACATATAATTTTGCAGAAGCAAAAATATATGCATATTTCTTTATTCACTTATGTATTAACAAAAAATAAACATTCTGAAAGATCAGTTACTCGGATTATAATAATAATTTATTAGATTAATATACAAAAATTTACTTTAGTATTTTTTTGATTTATTATGACACGGAATTATTGAAAAACTATATCTATATAAAATTATATGTGCTATACAAAAAATGAAGTTGAAATGATCTATGTATGCTGATGTGATAGATGTAAAACGATAGTGTATATATATAACAGCTTTTTGATTATTTTGATGAAAAAAAGGAACAATTGTTTTTTTCCGGCCATTTAAAATTCCACCCATTTAAAAAATAATAATAAATACTATGACCCCGGTGTACAATGTTCTATATCAACCTCAGGATTTCCCCACCAAACAGGAAATCGTTTTTTAGGTATCCCAGTAATCGCCAAAAATACAAACATTCCACAAAGAGACGTCCCGGCATCCAACGCGGCTGCCAACACATAATTGTATTTCCGGAACCAACCAGTGCGATAGCGTGCGGCATAAAATTGTGATAGTGCACTAGCGACTAATCCGGATACGATCACATTCGCGGGGAATTGTGGGATCTGGGTACCACCGTTTGCGATGATCGGGATGTTGATGAGATTGAAGCCGATATTTGGATATTTTTTGTGGAGTAGATAGAACGGAATGGGAAGTACGAGACCGATCGCGAAACCGAGTAGACATCCATAATACATTGAGCCGGGACCGAAAAATCTACGTGGACCGATTAAGCCCCAGATGATTGAGGCAGAATTGAATATTCGAGCTGTGCGACCAGACCATTGGCCGGTTGGATCAATTTCGGTTCCGTCCAGATAAGAACGTTTCGAATCAATAATCGCGTGTAAAACAAGGTAATTTATCACGGCGCCAATTGCCGTTGCGTAGACTTGTGTAATGAACATGGCACGCGGAGGAATTTTCATATAGTGACCAAGTTTCAAATCACGGACCATCACCAGACATTGTGCCGTCGTCATATATCCATAAGTTTTGAATACGACATTGGCAATCGGTCGACCCGGTAAAATATATCCACAAACCAATTCCGTCAAAATATTCAATCCAATCTGAGTATTTGATATTGCCTGTATGATCCCAACCGGAAGCACCATGATCGCGGCTATTAAAATCGCAAACAACACGCCCCACCAAGGCAACAAAATTGGATACACCTCGACAAATATCACCGCGACAATAGTCATCGAGATTGCAAGGCCCGCGTACCACCATATAGACACCTCCGGGTACACATTCATCATTTTATGATGTATATCATCGTCTTCCACTCGAGAATTCTTGAATCGATTCCAGATTTCTTTTCCGTAGTATAGATAGACATGAGTGACCAACGCGGTCAATGAAGTAAATGAGACTGCGTAACAGAATGCAAAGTATGGTGATAAATACATTTCTCCGTATTCTTTGTACTTCTTTTCGTCAAATTCTCCATTGATGGTAATCTTTTCTGGATCGTATCGTGAGCCGTCTTTGCGAAAAGTGTCCGGGGTGAGAGGTAAATACAATTGTGCGTCCCACACATTCCCGTAGTAAATTATTGGACCGATAAGCCATGTCATGAATATCATCCCGAAATACCAATTTGCTGTTGCCCACCACGGCGAGTACAATGGTCCAAATAGTCCAATTACATTCCAATCCAATGAAAGATTCAAAAAACCGAAACCACCACCAAACCCTGAGCCTAGTGTGGTCAAAACCATGTCTTTGTTGTTGATCAGACATAGAACAGCAATACTACTCAGTGTTGGGAAGAACAAAGTTGGCACCAGTTCCCAAATAAATGTTAGTCCGAATGCGAGCACGAAAAATTTTAGTTTTGATCCTGAAGCTAATCCGCTATTTTCGTGTAGTGTGTTAAAGAGGGCCACTTGTACTAAGTTTATGGGCCAAATCATAGACGCGGGATAAACTAAAAACTTTCGCAGTGCACCAGCCATACCATAACCAAGTAATTGTGTTGACCATAGTAGTAAAAGACTACCAAATATGCCGACATCTTGGTGATAAAATAAATTTTGTATTGCTAGAATATGTATTGCATATGCAGAAATACCACCAGTACTAGCAGCTACACTAATCAACACATGTTCTTTCATATTAAATGGGCCAGGGTTCATTGTCCATTCCCATCCAAAAAAATTACTATAAAAATATTTTAATTATTAATTAGATACAAAAAAACGCGAAAAATATCTTAATTATACAAAAATAAAATTGCTTACAAACAACGTCTAGGTAATACCGAAGCCATAAAATTACCCAACGGATAAGTGAGCAACTGTACAAAAGGTATTGAATAACTTAGTGAAGTAGATCTAAACCATGCATACTGTGATACCGCAGCTCCGAGCACCGTGAAAAATGTTCCCAAGACCCAAAATCGAAAAGTTAAGCATGGCAACGATGAATTGTCTGTAATAGGAACAACAGCTCTCACTATTGCTATTGAAGAGTTCCTTTTTTCACCTTTGCCTTTTTTCGAGCTTGATATACTTAATGCGGCCGATAATCTTTTCAAGGTATGTGGACCAAGTTCATTACTAACCGCATTTCCATTATCAGATGCAACTTCATATTCAACTTCTGTGTCATCGTCCTCATCATATTCATCACCATCATCAAATCCGTCGCCACCTGAATATTGTCTTCGTTGTTTCTCGAGATCTGAACTGCCATCATTTGATGTTTGTTCTAATTCTATCTCTTGTTCTAGAAGTTCAATTTCAAGATCTGCAGTTTTCTTTTCATTTAAACTATTGATGTCATATCCACTACCGTCATCATCACTACCACGTTTTATGTCACTGCTACCTCTTATTGATTGTGAAGGCGATTGATATGAAGTATTAGTATTTGAAAATCTTTTTATTTGTTCGGGAGTTTTGACTTCGTCTGAGAATCGAATATGTCTCGAGAATTTTCTCTTTAATTCCGGCAGTGAAGAGTCTGACTCTTCGGCTGCCGCATCGTCCCAATAGTCAACTGACGGATAAGTTTTTTCTGTTGCCGTTTTTTCTGTATCTGTTGCCGTTTTTTCTGTCGCTGTTGTCTGCACTGAATCGCGTTTTGTTTCTGTTGAATCCGTTGTTGGAATGTGCAGTAATTCGAGGTTTATAGAGTCTTTTTCATTCCCTTCGTATTTATTATCTTCATGATCGCTGCTGTTATTACTGCTATTATTACTTTCTTCCATATTGTGTTATAAATAATTATTATTATTGTCTTGTAATACTTAATATTTTCTACTTCAAGAAATATTTTTGGTTGACTTGTTATTTTTACGTTGCTAAAAAGTTTAATAATAAAAAACTCTGTCGTTTGGTTATTGGTCACTTTTAGACGTCAAGGCCTCTTTTTATTTTACGCGTGTATGTGCGCGTGTTGGATATTATTTGTCGAAATATTATTTATTCGACTATTTCGGAAATTCGTCAATGTTCTCGCCTATTTTTTTCGTGTTACGACATATATTTACAAAATAGTTTTGAAAATATAAAAATGTAAGGAGAGAAGAAACAAGACGGGGAAGATGTGTGAACTTAACTAATATTTATCAAGACTTTACAGAATTCAATTTACGTGATTTTTGTAAAAGGGAACACAAATGAAAAGTAAAGTTTTGTCGAAGAGCTTTGTGTGTATGACTAAGACCCAGAAAACCCGTAAAGGAAAAAAAAACGTACTCGTGTTTGACACAAGAAATAAAAATAAAAGTATTATCATAAAAGATATTAATAGAAATAATTTATCTTCCAATTACCAGATTTATAGTAAACAATACCAATAGATAATAAAAACATAAACAATAGGACGATTTCTCTGACGCTAAGATACGACACAAAATTTCGCTTTTTCGGATAATCACCGATTCGTAGTCTGTTAAGCGACGAGTTACGGCCATGAATTAACCTGACGAATGAGACGAAAAAAGAAATGGTGAACGTGGAGATGTGAGTACATGATAAGAAGCGGAATTCGTTTATTTTTATTATCGGTTATTCTAAATTTCTCTTTCTGTTGATTGTGAAATAAGCACATATGCAGGGCGTTATTTCACAGTATATGCATACATACATATTTAGGAAAAAAGAATAATTGTATGACGCAAAACTGAATACAATTGTTGTTTGTTATCAGTCATTGATTAATAACCGATGAACAAAGAATGGGAGGAAAGGATGGTAAGTAATACAGTCTCAAAAATAACATAAAGAAAACGATGCAGGTGATGTTTACATGTCCTTTTTAAACCATAACCGCTGCTTTTTCCCAATTTGTTTATATTAAATAAATGAGTCATTACACTAACTTATTCGAAAGAATTTCCTTGCATCAAGAGCTAAAATTCGTATTACGTACTCGCTCAATGCTAAATTAAGTGATACCTTAATATTTTAGTTCCCATTGTCAAAGATCATATGATCTTACACATACAAGATCATCAGCCAAATTAGAATTTAGATCAAAATTAATAAAATAAACATTAAGAATGAATTAAAAAACCTATTGTTTACCAAACAGTCATTAAATTATAATTTAGGCCGTAACGTCGAGTCATCTTGACCTTCTTTCAAAAACCTACTATTATAAATATTATTATCAATCCTAACAGAATTCAACGGTTCCTTAGCCGCCCACTCTAACATCGTCTCATACACCCGACCATCAGATCGCCCAAGCGCTGAATGTAACAAGAAATCCGGAAGATAGAACGCATCAACAAGTGACATTATATTTGGACGTAGTTCCGCTAGCAGGGTGAGCACTTGAGTATTAAGTTGTTTTGTTTGCTGCGAAGTCAAGTACCCACTGATTAGGAATTCACCGACTTCTTTTTCCATTGTCCACAGTGCAAATAGGCTGCATACTGTGCTGAGTACCGAGCGTAATGATGGACTAGAGTCTAATAGTTTTTGTCGGGTGCCGTCATTGAAAGTATTTGTGATCTGGAGTGCAGCAATGAAATTTCTTACTAGAATGAATTGACAGTGGGCACGTGATACTTTGCTGATTTCGACAAGCATCGAGTTCCATGTACGATTATGGTTGTCTAGTTGATCGACGGCGTTCGCAATTAGGTAGGCGGCACGATGTGCGAATGCTGTTAATTGTATTTCGGGATTGTTGAAATCACTTGCTTCTTTTACGGAGCTTACTTGATTAGGATTACGTAGGTATTGTTGAAGGTATGCGGCTGTTGTGTTACTTGTGCCGGAAACTGAATCTTTGGAATTTAGCAGTTGTCGATAGTGTTTGAAGAGCTAGGTAATATAATCCAACACATAAAGTAAGAAAAATAAACTATAAATCTTAAAAATCAAATGAAATAAAACAGGAGGTAAACTTACATAGCGTGCTGTTTGTTGATTTAATATATAATTATCACCTTCCCAAGTAGTATTCGGCAGAAAATTCTGATAAAAAAGTGTAAATCCACTAAAAGACGAAAATCCATGTCCACCACACGCTCTCCGACAATCTTCAACCGCATCGACAGCCATTGTACTCGATAACGACTTTAATCCAGAACTGGATGCGTGTAAATCAGCCAACAACGAGAAATCACCCATCGAAATTTTCGCATGATTCTCATCGTACAGTCTCCGCATCTCGTTCGCGGTAAACAACATCGCGTATGACATAGCAACCACAGGAAACAGACGGTACTGTTGCATAGTGTAATCTAACACGGAGGTTTCTATGACGCGTCCGTTCGGAAGCTTTGTCGGGTTCTCTTTGTCGACAAATTGTCGCCGAATAGCCGAATAGCGGATTGCGATTGTTGCTGCGCGTGCGAGCGTGTATTGTGCTCCGACAACAATGTTTGTACGGATTAGAACCATTGTGCCGTATGAGAGTTTGTCGTTTGGTGGTTTTATGTATTTCCCTGTGAATCGTTCTACTTTTGCGAAGTTTGCGAGCATGTTGAAATGTGGTATGCGCACACGATCAAATATAACAAATCCATTATCTACAGAATTAAAGCTGTGTGAATACACACGAATAATTAACATAAATAATTCTGAATTAGTATTCAATCAAGAACAAAAATATAAATACCCAAATTTTGGTCCTATGTCTCCTACAGTAACTCCGGACAAAGGCTCATGTGTCTTCATATCACGTACAGGAACCACAAAAGGATGAGGCCCATAATCTTTGCCATTAGTCACCAATCTTGCCATTACAATGGCATGATTACTAAACCAATAAAAAGGATGTCCTTTAATTGATTGATTGATAGATTGATTTAAAGATCAATTTCAACAAAAAAATAACTCACGCGACTGCTCCCAAATTACCGACCCACCACTTTGACGCGGTCAACGTCGGCGAATGTATCTCGAATTCGTTAGTCTCCGGAATGTAAGTAGCCGTTGTCTCGAGTCCTTGTACATTTGATCCGTGTCCTAACTCGGTCTGTGCATAGCAGCCGATAATCTCATATTTTTGTGCAGGGATCAGAAATTTCTCTTGTTGTTCTTTTGTACCTTGATCTCTTAGTGTTGGAATAAACATGCTACGGTGTACGCTGAACTGTATTTTGTATGTATATCGGAAAATTAGAACTTGTAATATTCAAATTATTGTATATGATGGATCAAACGTACTACACCAGGTATATCTATAAGCCAGTAGGCTATCGACGTTTCATCAGGTCCCCATTTATTCTCTCTAATTGAAAAAACAAACAATGAGATTAAAAATCATCATCTCACTGTAGTAATGCACCTTGATCGTTTGGATCCTCGGAAAACTTCATTAAACTTCAACAGTCCAACATAAACCAAAACAAATACAATACATTGACAAAACAGTAAGCCTCTTCTCACACGCAAGAGACTTCTTTAAATACTCCGTTCGTCCCATATAATAAAGCTCATTCTTATCAAAGGTCGGGTCATTCTCAATCACCGACAACACCCTGTCCTTAATATCGAAAAATTCTTTTCCGTAAGTTAACAGCGCCAAGTCTTTGACGCTGAATGTGGCTTTTGCTCTTTCTGCTGCTAGGATGTCGGACCCTTGTGGATCGGCAGTTTTTAGATTTGGTGGGATTTTTACGAAGGATGCCATTTTATTAGGTTTGGTATCTTGTTTGTATTAATATATAGGTCACGAGAATGCCGGAGAGGAGAAAAGTAATCAGTACGAGAAAATTAAAGTTTCAATGTATATAACATATATATATATGTATTTTTGAGCAAATCCATATTTTTTTTGCTGTCTGATCTGTATAAATCAATTCCATAATCATATATTAAATTCACATGCAAATGCACGATGGTTAGTCCCAGGAAAAAATATTATCAATTGTATTTATTTCTGAGTGAAAATACACCGCGTTTAATTTTGTATCATAGTATTTACGTCATAAAACTTAGAGGAAAAACAATTGACACGTGATATGTTGTAAGAGATAATACATGTACATGAAACGATAAAATCTCGCATTATTTATTTGGGAGAGAAATGTATGCGTAGATCGGAGTGGCAAATTTTGTTGTCTTTGACTAGAAAAAATCCTCGTAATTCAGAATGGCAAACATATACTAAACCATTTCAATTACGATTCTCAAATAAATAATTGCAAAAGTAGTAAATTAATATGCGGCACCAAATAACAGCTGCCCAAAAATCCCGACTTACGACATCACTATTCACGACTGTTGCCTTGTTTGCCGTGTTCACAGTAGCCGCGCAAGGTCTATTGCCTTGTCCGGCTATTGATGATGCTCAAAGACGCGCATTGCTAGAAGAACGAAGTAGGTTGCGTCGTCGATTACAAGAACAAAATGATTTAAAGAGGGAGAAAAGTGGTAGTGGTCAGGAAGGGAATGAGGATAAGAAAGTCGTGGTGGTGGTGATGCCGAGGCGTAATAATATTTCGATTAATGAATGAGATGCTATATTCTAAGATTCAAGTTTGCGGCGTGAATTAAACGCATACACTTGAGAATGTCACTTGATACAATACATCAGATATTTATGCCTAAAACTAAAAACCAAGAAACAATTAAAGATATGCTATAACAATTGTTAAGTCTGGTGAAAGAAAAAGATTAATTCTTTTTCAATTTGCCATTATCATCAAACTCGTCCACCTCTTTAGCCTGCTTCGCCCACACTTCACCATCTTTTCTTTTCTTTTCGTCGAGCTGTTCTTCGGTGGGCAGTCGATAACTCCCGCCGATCTTGTCCCATAATGTGAAATACTGGCCGTAATTGTAGTTGAAGTATAGATGATGAAGCGAGTGGTGTGCAGCGCCGTTGATAAATGTTCCGGATGCAAAATATGCACCTTTGAATAATATATAGTTAATAATTTAGATAGATTTGCCAGCACCGATTAATTTAAATTCAAGATTACCATCGTGAATCATTATTGTCCACATATTTACGAATACAAATAGTCCGATGTAAATATATTTATGCAAGGGAAAGAGATAGACGAAAAAGTGATATGGGACAGATTGTACGTAACCATCAAAAGGATGGAAAGCATGAGAGGAAAATGGAGTCGGAACTGATCAAGTGATAATTATTAATATTATTGTTAATATCTGAAACATTTATTAATGGGCAAAACTTACTAATCCAACGATGATGTGGCTAAAAAATTTCGAGAAAAAGGTTAATATATTTCTGCTTTACTATCATTATATTCAGAAAAAAATACACAAAACTTACCTTATGCAATCTTTTATATATTAACGGAGTATGAAGCCACCGATGAATCCAATAAACACAAGCATCCGTAAAAAACAAGAAAAACCCTATAGAAAACACTGCGTAAAACCAACCATGATCTTCGATATTCTCATAGAGCCTCGAGTAACCCTTGACTTCGCCCAGAAACCAAGGCACGGTAACAAGTGTAGTCAGCGGAAAACCCATCGCCGACAGACGAATCTCTTTGCTTATTTGATTGCTTATATATTTCGGGTGTTGCATCAGATCATGATCAAATACGAAAGCGTAGGAAAGTGTCGCAAAGAAAAAGTAAAAAAAGTATGCAAACACGAGTGTCATGAGGAAGAGGGAGACTAGTTGCCGGTATATGTTGTCGCGGGGTAAAGTTGAACTGATGGCGGGTAGCAATAGTGAGGAGGAAACATGGCTTGTGTTGCCGATTGTTGTGGTGCTTTTTAGTGTTGGTAGCGGAAGAATCGACGCGTATGCATTATCGAAAAAGTATTCATCAGCAATTTCTAGAAAAATATCCATGATCCTTTTTTCATGTGTTTTCGAGGTTCTGAAAAACTCTCGAGCTATAAAAAATTAAAATAATACTTTCACAATCCTTAGAAAGTATGCTCGACGAGAAAAAGAAGCAAAAGCAGCTACGATTATAGTTAAAGAAAATTTTATAGTTCACGTTCATGATACGCAATTGTCATTCATTATAGCCTGTTTTGATCAAATCTATCATAATTAACAATTTATGTATGAACACGTGTTGGTTTTACCGTGAATGAGTCACTTCTGGCTTTTGAACCGTGTCTAACCTTAAAAATGTCAGTGCTGTCGTCACATTCTACAACGTCTACGCCTGTAAATGTAACCATCGAAGGCCTTCGAAATCAGGTATCCGAACTACAAGAAATTATAGAAGGCAAGTAAAGTCTCGAGAGTAAAATGGATCTTTATCTCCACGATCAAAAATTATTTTTGAAGTAATGTTTCAAAATCTTAGGAATTGGGAACAAAAAAACCACACCACAGATTTCAGCTGGTGTTTCGGATAAATCTACCAAAAAAGATGAAGAAAGAGTAAAAGATGAAGAATCAGCCAAAATACATTCACTCGTTGAAAATGAAAAATTGAATTATCGTATTGGTCATTTATTGTGTGCTTTGGATGCGAAAGATCAAGAGATTCTAGAATTGAAAAAGAAACTAAAAAAATGATATTTAGCAATAAATAATAAATTAAATAAACATCAAATCACGGTTCTGATCAATAATTTTTAAGTTTGACTGAATTAAAATAATTATACGTAGAATCAATCTCTCCGACTTACACCAAAACTACATAGAATCACACCTATTTATTTAATAATGTACTCTACCATTTATTATTGATGGTTCCTCAATAAGCATCATGTAAATGTTCTTTTTATATTATAGTTATATCCCTTCAATTAACCCTTTACCCCAATTAATCAAAACTCGATTACACTCATTTTTCAAATGTTGGGCTTTATTCGTGTCCCATTCCCCTGCCATCACAAATTGTCGCGCGTAATGTATACATGCTTCGCGATAGTATTTTGTGTACATGCGACTGTCGATTGCTTTCTGTTTGTGTATCCATAATTTTAAAAAAAAGCGGAATAAATAAAAAATCAAACATAAAAAGAACAAAGCAAAAAATATTTTCGTACCGCCCATTTCGACTCGTTAGGCTTTAGAAGATGTGAATCAGGATTTAGGTGATGCCGTATTAAAAATGCATCGGGAATCACCCATAATTCAGAACCAGTTATGTACATTTGGTATAAACATGCTGCTTTATTGTCATCAAATCTTTCAGTGCACCTATTTGTTTATTAAAAAGTAATTTTATTAATTTACAAAAAAATAACAGATATTAAGAAAAATACGGATACAAACCAAGGTATGCTACCTCCTTTTTTAGACACGAAATTTGGCCGATAATGCAACTCATACTCTTCAATACTATATAGGTCGCCATTCGCCCAACTATTAAGAGAAGTCGGCCCCGATCCCAATTCCCATCCATCATCTTGCAATCCCATCAATCCCCCATTCACCAAATCGAGCAATTCTGTATGTGTATCAGGAAACTCGTAGGTGGTCGCATTCTCGGTAAATATAAAGGTGGGCAAAACTATGACATCATTCTGAACCAGTAAATGCTTGTTATTCCTTATTATCGAGCGTGTGTTTGACGAAGGCCACGTGTCGTGATCAAGGAACATGACGAAATCGGAACGCGCAAAAAATCGAGCGACGTTCAAGTGAAAATTTGTGGGTCTTGGTAGGATCTCGGGATTTTTTGAGCTAATTAGACCAGCTACTAGATGTACGTCAACGTTTCGTCGAAGAATAGAGTTCTTTGTGAATATGTTTTTTAGGTTTAGTAGGGTTTTACGAACAGCTGGATCTGTTTCATCGATTGATTTTGCTGGTAAATGAAAAGTTGCAGAGATTGGACCTATAAACCAATTATATGTAAATAAATTTATAAAAAAATCTTAATTGAAAATGAAAAGAAGACAACAACTCACCCTGCCACATCTCCGTCAGTCTCAATAAATCTTCGAGTCGATTTTCAGTAACAAATGCCGTAGCAGACACATCTTCAGCCTCAGGCGTATTATACGCACGCAAATAATACGGTATCACACTGTCCGTATAAACCTGTGGCATCTTTGAATGCATTTTATTAAATCTAACTTTATCTTTGATTTCGTGAATTGGTGACAGTCCTTTTGTATCTGCAATTTTGAATCAATTAATAAAATTATAATATGCCGAAAGCAACTAGCACAGAAAACGTGCATATATATCTATCTGCTTTATTAATTACCATACGTTCTGTCAACTATAGCACTCGACTTATTCTTATTTTCCGGTTCCGTTAACGGTTGACCCGAATGTCGAAGAAAGTGTGTAAATGAAAATAAAAATACCGCCGAGAACGTCAAATACACTAGTACCAAAATCCGGGCAAGTTTCGATCGCCATAACCATCGAATAAAGTTTGTCATTGTAGAAGGCCGTGATGAAGATGGCGATACTGGTAATGTCGAAAATATGTTGAACATGACTTATTAATGCACTCTATAACTATTTTTATTAATTTAAGTATATGGAAAGAATGGTGTGATGGGACAAGTAGCCCTTGGTAAAGAATGTTTTGTCTGCTGTTATTGAATTTTTCCACACTCCAGGGTGAAAGTGTTTTTTCGTTGAAGAGGAAGTGTTATATAACCTTAAACAATGGGATTTTCGTATGCAAAGTTAATCTAACCGGTTAACGTTAACGTTTAAGGGTTAAGTATTCATCAAAAATTTACGCATCCTTATTGGTCGCCACGTGACCCGAACATTTTTTCGCGTATCTATCGAATATAGATAATATTCACTTCACTCCAATACCTCAAAAAACCCAAACGCTACCAGTGAAGAGATTTACAAAGAATACAAAGAGTTACATGAGCGTTGCAACAGTAATACTTATTACGTTTGATATACTGTTTACGTGACGTTAACTAACTTGAGCATTTTTCTTCTGCCAGTTTTTCATTCTGAGGATGGAAGACTTCGTGAATGCTGAGGCGGATCTTTGAACAACTGACATGGAAAAATATCTAAAGAGCATGTATAATTTGAGAGGAACGTGCTATCTTATGCTCAAAGTGTTCACAATACAGATGCATTTCGAATATTCTCAAACTTACTTCGCTGTTATTTCTGTTCACTTTTGCTCTTTATTCAATTATTGCCATCATATTGTCACCTGACCTCGATAATCAAAATCGATCCTTGATCTTTGATAGCTACGAGCAAGCAGCCAAAGATGTATAAAAATACGTTTTTATAGAGTGCTTGCATTATCACGCTAACCAAAAATTTGTATCATATTGATGGTTGTAATCTCTGTATTTCAATGTTCGTACACATCACAGCTTTTATAATTTTTGTACATTTCTTGCTAAATTCTTGGCCAATCAAACCAAAAAAGCACCAAGCAAATATTCCAAACCAACAAGGCGCTTGTATTTTTCCTTTTCCTTTCCAGGCGTGGCGAAACCATTTATCTGCTTCTCAATCAGCAAGGATGCTACATTTGAAAACATGGGTCGGATGAGTCATTGAATAAGATCGATAATATGATGTCTAATTTTTACACGCGGCTATTTATATGTGGGACTATGGATACTGGTGAGTTTTATATACTTGCTGCATTAGCATGCCAGCGTAGATCTATTTAGTGCCAGTCCAGGGATCTTACGTGATAATCGAATCACTGACGAGGATCCCATGCTCGTAATATAACGACGACGACAAAATAATATAAAATAATTAAATAAATTAAATAAAGGGGATAATTTTATATAATCTCTTATATTAACTTCAGACAAAGAGATCTTATCGTTATGGCACTAAAAATATATATATTAATAAAACATAGTAAAAATAAAAAATGCGGGTTTTTCGCTTTATATAAAGTTTGTATTTTTAATTTAATCTGACAAAGTTGTTCTAATTGCATATAAAATTAATAATTTTTTTTATAATAAAAATATAAAAAATTATTGACTTTATATATAATTAGAACAATTTTGTCAAATTAAATCTAAAAATCTGTAAAAAATATATGTTAAAATATATGATATTATTTTCATTTTGATATAAAAATAAAAAAATATTTATTATTAAAATTTGAAAAATCCATATTTTTTATATTTTATGATCTGTGCAAAAAGATTTGTATCTCAAAATAAAAATTAATAATTGCTTCTAATAAAAGCCATTCAGAATTTAACTAATTTCTATATTTTTTTACATTAAATAAAGAATAACCTAAATTAACTATTTATATTATTTATATTATTCTTTGTACTTTTATTCAAGAATAAATAATGCAATACTTTTCTAAAAAAAATAAAATAAAATAAAAAATTATTTTATTTTAAAAAATACATTTTAAGCATTATTTTTATCAATTTGCTATATTAGAACTTCAAATTACGCAAGCATATTGCTATAGATTTGATAAAAATATATTTTAAATTTTATAAAGATTAAATCAGTAGTTATTGTGAAATTAAGTCTTAAAGTTTAACAATTAAATTATTTATTATATATGTTTAATATTAATTTAATCAAATTTTATATAGTAAAATTTAAGAAATAAAAATTCTTTTTTTTATGAAATATATATAAATTAAAATAAATTCTAATATCTAATAATTTAATTAAATGAGATAGAATTAAAATTTTATTTTAAAAAAATAATTTATTAATAATTATTTGAGATATGAATCTTTTTGCACCAGATTATACTAATTTTATTAATATATTTTTTTTACTGTTGCATTCTTTTTAATTGTTACTATATTTGTATTTTGTTATATTCTTTAACAAAGCTCATATTTTGTATTATAGTAAAATTTATTGCTTATATTTTATTTGACAATTAATTTATTATTTATAATATATTTATTTTGTTATAAGATAAAAAAAAATATAAAATAAAATTGTAATTAAAAAATTTTTTATAGATAATACAAATATTAATATATTTATTATTGCTAAAAAAGTACACTTGATTTTGTTTAAGTCTAGTATAATCTAATTAATAATAAAGAAAAAGAATAATTAGTTTGTGTATCATATTCAAAATATTAATTTTTAAACAAAAGAATATATTGTGATAAAGTTATTGTATTTCAATATTGATTTTTTTAATTTGCTTTCAAGTAAAGCAAATTAAAAAAATTAATTTAAAAATAATTGGTTTTGAATAAATTAATTTGATCAATTTATATATTTAATAATTTTTCTTAAAATTGTAATAAATATATGCAAAATATATTTTTTTATATATTTACTTATTACTTAGAAATAAGTTAAAAAAATTAATATTAAAATTTAATAACTTTATTATAATATTTATTTATTTTATATTTATATTTATCTGGTACAAAAAGAAATATTATTAAAAAGTAATAAAACAATATTGTTAAAAAGCAATAAAACAAAATTGATAATATAAAGTTAAAAATATATTTTTATAATATATAATTTTGTATATATAAAAAATATTTTCACATTGTGAATAAAAAACAAGAACTGGAAGTTATCTTAAATTGATTAGTTTAGTCTTGAAATAATCTAGTTTTGTAATATACTTTGTATAATCTATTATAAAACATTAATGTAAAACAAAAGAAATATAAAAGAAGTCTTTGTTAATAAAATCTATCTTAAATTCTTGAATCTTATATTATCTAAAAATCTAAAATGATCTTTCGTAAAGATCTTTCAGCATAAACATCTTCCGCTATATAAATAATTGATCAAGAAACTGGTATAACATTAGTTTTAATTTCTTTAATTCATAATTTTATAATTTCATAATTTATTTACACAACTTTAGCTGATCCAACCAATATTCTCAAGGCTTTCTAGCCATTTATATAAGTTAGAAGATAAGCAATGAGAAACTCAAAATAATCAATTATTTAATTGCTTTTTTCCCCAAATCTAAAATAAATTTTTCGACAATAAATGAAATTAGAATGAAAGCTCAATCTCATGTCTAATGGAACGAAATAAATAATGAATGATACCTGAATATAACTTTCCGACAAGAAAATCATCTGTGCGTTGATCTCTTCAACAATTAAATCTTGTATCTGATACCATTGGTCTTTGCCACGATGCTGAACATGAACCTTGTAGATCCCGTTCCCTTTTCCGGGTTTGCCTTCATGACAGATATTAGCTATTAGATCATAGTGAGTATTGATATTTTCCGCGTCGGGGTCTTCTAGATCTGCATATCAAAATAATTAGTGAATTTGCACGGATGAAAAAAATAATTAAATTCCAATAAAAATCTCATACAATCACGCATATCAATATTTTTTATGGGAAAATTCACAATCGTCGGGTTCTTCTCGGCAGCCCAATTATTTTTCGTGAATCTCTTTATGTGGAAAATGAGATACTGGGGTAACTTTAGAAGGTGGTATCTACTTAACATACCGCCAGACTCCTGTATGAAAATAAGACAGCACAGCGCGTATTAGCAATTGATTTGATGTGACAAACACAAATTTGTGATGAAGAAATAGAAGAAGCTGACCTGAGGTGTGCGTCCATCATATTTTGTCAAAATAGTGGTTAACGAAACCTAAGAGCAAAAAGGTTAGAAATATAAATTCAATATAGATACGACAGTCATTGATTTACCTGTGGAATAATATTCTTTTCTATTTCATCTTGAAATAGCGGAGGCGGTGGCAGATCCAATGTCAAATAGAGGAACGGCGAATTCTTTGTAGTAATTTCTAATAAGAAATTGATTTATTCAATTGATCATTTAAAATGTGCAAACTTATATATAGATATATAATATGAATAACATACCTCTATCAACATCAAATAATAATCTATCTTGTTCATCACTGTTATCTTTAACAATAACGGATTGCTGTTCCACCTTGAGCTCTCCTTGGAATATTTGATAAATAATACCTTTAAAATAGAAGGTAGTTTATGAAGCAAATGTTGTGCTTTAATAACAGCTGAAAAATAAGTTGTTTTTGTAGTACGTACTGCTATCAGATTTGCGCGTTCCACCCAAGTCTTTATGAAGAGCATTCAAGAACCACGACAAAAACTCAAGCGGATCACTTTGATCCGATAGTTTGAATCGTTTGTTACTGGCATTTGAAATCTCCTGCAAGAGTTCGTGGGGACTTACTTGGCCTTTGAAGGCTCGCGGATTCCATATTTTTCGAACTAGTGTGCTAAATCGTTGAACTAACCAATTATAATTATAAAAATAATAGCATAAGGAATGAGGATCAGAAATCACGAAAATAAGTGACAGCCAGAAAAATAAATACCTAGTTCTGAATGTTCTTCGAAATTTTGCAAAATAAAGTAATCTCGCAGTGGTGGAATGTGAGCCAAAGATTGAATAATAATATTGACGTAATCATTGGCCTTAACATTATTTAGACCGACGAATCCTATTTAATTAATCAAATAAATTCAATTAAAGCGAAAAAAGTCAAAAAGAGAAACCTCCATCGCGGACACGATTCGATATAAAAGACATGTTTACCAAGTTGTTACCTGGTAAGTATTTTTTATTGTTCAAGTCATATGAATGTTTGACGTTCTGATCCAGCTGGGCTACCTGTTCTTTCGTGAAAGTCGGATGCAGCACATACTAATGAATTTCCCAATTCATAATAATAAGTATCCCAGTACTTAAAAATAAATTAAAAAATCACATATATATTATTAATTAATCACCTTAATATCCTCCAACGAAGAATCAATAACTTCGTACCCATCTGGCAAAACGTAGACCTATGTCAAACAGGCGCACACCGAAGAAAGTTCCGATAACAATTGGTGAAAATCATTGGTTCTAATTCAACCAAAATTTAAAAAGTAGATACCTTCTTAGGCAACATTTCATTGATCAGATAAAATTTAGCCTACTTTAAGAGTGTGCAAATTTATAAACACGTGATGGTCTTCGTGTAAACTATGGAAATAGGCGTGTGATTGGCGTCCACGTCCTAACAATATTTGCAAAATTGGTGTATTTCAGTGCTTGGTATCTTTTGCATAAAAGTATGCCAAGATACTTTATTTTTATTACAAAACCTTGAAAATATTTGCCACACACTAAACACGCATATACATTCAAATTTGACAAAGACACCGAACAGACTTTCTCAAAATCAAAGTCGAGCATGTGTCGATTTATCTGTTGTAAATCATAATTTTGTAAGAAATTTTGAATTTCATTGATAAAGTAGATAAAAACACTCTTACTGTGTCAAGATAAAGATCACTAGAGGCAGTAGGGGTCGCAGAGATACCTTCAACCCGCCGTCGTTTTTTTGTTTCTTGTCCAGAAACCCATTCTTGGTCCTCCTCTTCTTTAATGACCTCACTTTGCTCGTTTTCAAGCAGTCGCTTTCCGGTGCCTAGAGAAGAGGAACTGGTTTCATGATTAGAGTTTCGTCAGGTTTGGTCTTCGACTTTAAAAAAGACTTCACCTTTTCCTTTTTCAGGGTTTTGTGTGTCAGTTCGTATTGTAGTGTCGCTAGACATTATTCACTAGTTGGGCAGAAAAATTTTAAAAAATGATACAAATAACGATCAGATGATCAGCAGTTTGCATAAATTCTATCAAATTTTCTTCGATTGAAAAACAACATTAACAATGAAGCTAGTCAGGTTGGTATCGAATACATACTATTCACTAGTTATTGGTGAAGTTACGCGCGTTTATTTACTCTAGTTGATAACTCTGATCATGTATATTATAATGAAAAAGGGACTTGAGAACGATATTTTGGTCTTGGTTCTTTCACGCGGCAAAGTTTTCTATAATTGCTACTAGAAATGGTTTACTGCTGCGTGCATTCTTTTGAAAGGCCTTTATTTAAAAAGGGAACATTTTTCTTTACACACGCAACTTATAATAGTTTTCAATGGGTTATTTGATAGTCCGAATAGCTGTTTGAAGCTTTCTCTCGAAACAAAACTTACATAATTTTCTTTTCACTTTTAAACAAATTTCCTCTGAACTAATTTTCTGTAGATTTTTGATGAAATTGAACAATGAAACGGTCACGATAGAACTCAAAAATGGAACCATAGTACACGGAACGGTCACAGGTTTGATTTTTCATGCAATTTACCTTGATCTAAAAGTTTAATGGTTCACATCTTTAAAGATATTCTTTACGTCCTTAATCTTGAACAGGAGTAGATATGAGTATGAACACGCATCTCAAACTCGTGAAAATGACTGTACGAAACAAAGACCCTGTAAACTTGGAATCATTGAGTATCCGTGGAAATAATATCAGATATTATATTCTGCCTGATTCACTGCCACTTGATACACTGTTGATCGATGATACTCCAAAGGCGAAAGCGAAGAAGAAAGAAGGTCTTTACTTTTATTTGTATTTTTTTTTCATGGGGAGGGGTTTAGTTTGCTTTAATCTTAACATATAATTTTTTGATTATGAAAGCTGTTGGTATCGGCCGTGGAAGAGGACGTGGACGTGGGCGTGGCGTACGCGGTCGTGGCAGGGGTCGTTAGAATTTGGATATTTATATGCAACTTACGCGTAAAAATGACTATAAATGGTTTAGTAAGGGAAAATGTACCTTTTAATGTATAAAAAGCGGGTGCACAATTACAATAGATTTTACAGATTTACATCAGTGGTTGGTTCTATAGTAGGAATCTTCTTCGCTCCGGTCGTATATTACATGGAATCATCCTATTCTAATCTTTCAAAAGAAAACTAATGCAATTGTATTGGCTTTATGAAAATAAAACAATTTGCCGAGAGATCAAAATCTATTTTGGGATTAATTTCTGTTAATCAATTATGAGTCATAGAAGCTGACTTTACCACACATTTACATCTAATTATAATTATGAAATAATGAGCCAAAAATACATTGTTTCAATTCTACAGTCGTGTATGTTTTCAGTTCGCCATACTACTAAATACTCGAGCACCATAAAACATTTACCACGACAACCAAAAACTCAAAATCTAGTGCTCCGTTCTTTCGCTACCTCTCGTGGTGGCGACAGTTGGTCTGACCTATTGATACAGGTTACCAAGAACTTTGACTTGTTGACGAATGCACGAAACTGGGAAAAGACTAAACAAGAAAAAACTACTTTGGAAGAAGAGCTACAGGTTTGAATTTATAATATTCTTTACCAAGTTTTTCGTATGGAAAGGAAATTCGTCTTTTTACTTGGTTTTCTATTTGGCTTTTTCTCTTTAGAGTAGGCAGAAGTTGTTTGGAACGCTCGAGCTTCTGCCTTACAGAAACGCGTAGCACTCCTTGATCAGGATCTTGAAAGATATGATAAACTTCAGAGGAAAATGATTGAAATCAAGGAGCTAGCAGGTACCCCTCAAAAGTTCATGCATCTAATTTATTCAAACTAGTGTCTCGAAAAAATTTACTACCAATAGTTTTTCGATTTAATTAGAATTAGCTCACCAAGAAAATGACGAGGAATTGATGAGTGTTGTACAAGAGGATGGACAAAGATTAAATACGGAATTGAACAAATTCACCTTGAGATCTTTTATGTAAGAAGAGTAATTTTTTCTTTTCACGAATTTTTGTTTCTTGGTAGACCTTTATTAATAGACTAAAATGTATAGGTCAGAGGATGCTGATGAAAATGGATGCATTGTTCAGATAAATCCTGGCGCTGGTGGCGACGAAAGCTGTGATTGGGCTGGTATGCTCTCTAGAATGTATGAACGGTGGGGAATAAAGAATGGGTTTCAAGGTATATAGATTTTATTAGCCGATTTCATGAGTTTTTTCGAATAATTTTTCATTATTGATTTAACAAATTTTCTCTTGGCCCAGTCAAGATAATAGATTATGTCAGAGGAGAAGTTGCAGGATGTAAGTCTGTTTCAATCCAAATTGACGGTGAATACGCGTACGGATGGTGTAAAAAAGAGTCAGGAATCCATCGTCTAGTTAGAATATCTCCTTTTGATGCCCAGGTTTGTCTGGATCAAATTCGTATCTTGTTGTTTTCTCAATTCACTATTAGAAATTTTATATCCGTATACAGCGTCGACGACACACCTCTTTTGCCTCTGTCAAAGTGTTTCCTGTTGTTGATGAGAAGGATCAAGACTCAAATTCTGACAATATTCCTTCCGGTGATTTGAAGATTGATGTTTATCGTGCTAGTGGGGCTGGCGGACAGCATGTTAGTAAATAATTTGTGTAGCTTTTCAAACTAATAATGGATAATTTTTAATAAATTGGTTGTTGCTCTAAAGGTGAATGTAACTGAAAGTGCGGTACGAATAACGCATGTACCAACAGGAATAGTCGTGCAGGTGATTAATTGATTACAAAATATATTATAAATGCAGAACGCGGAAAAAATCTGAAATTGACATCATTCTTTCACGTTCAGTGTCAAAACGAAAGATCACAGCATTCCAACAAGGCTTCGGCTATGCTGATGCTCCGCGCGAGATTATTTGAACGAGTATTAAGAGAAAAGTAATTACATTATGTGATATTTTTTTTCTATCCTTCGAATTGCAATTAAAATATTTTCGTAGGAATGAGATAAAGGAAGAGCTCTATTTTTCTCTTCCTGAGAACGCGTGGGGGTCACAGATTCGATCATATGTATTACATCCATATCAAGTATTGATATTTTTTAATAGTGTTTTTCTCTCGTTTTTCCCAAAGAACGCGCGTCATTTATTAAATGAAAAGGTGAATTAATATATTACTGATTAGCTCATTAAGGATCTAAGAACTGAACACGAAACTTCGCAGACCGAATTTGTATTGGAACAAGGGAATCTGAATGAGTATGATGATAGATCTTTTCTTGTGTAAATTTTAATTATTGTGTTATTGAACATTAGATTTGATTAATCTTTTTTTGTTCTCTAACAGATTTTTAGAAGCTAGCTTGATTCATTTTCATCGTAAAGACAAATAGATAGATAGCTTTCACTTAATAAAGAAAAGTTCTGTAGTGTTAAGTGCATATTATTAACTATTATTAGCGCTTGATATTTGGTAATAAAAAGTCGTAAAACTTGATAATTCACGCTGAAAAGAAAAGAATGTCGCAAGGGCAGGTGACCTTATTTTTACACATAAAAATAAAGTCTAAGTAACCCTTGCGTTACACTCGAAGACAATTTTATTGGTGCATTTCTTCATAATTATAAGAATAATTATTCATACACTTTAGATTTAATTGTCCATCAAAATTTTAAAAGATAACATTTTTATTTATTGAACCAGAATGTTGGACGGGATAAGGTAATTTGTAGTGGTTAGATTATTATGGGATTATTGTAGAGGCAGATCATGTGCGTTGCACATAACGGGTTACTTCCTTCACACATATAATTTTTGATAAACCAGTAACAATGGGGTTCTCAATGTGTACAGAGTGTTCAACATAATTAAATGATCTGAAGTAGAGAATAACGATAACATCATTGAAAGCAATAAATAGAATGTCTTCTCACGTTTATCTTTTTTTGATACTAAGATGACACCCGAATCCCTTTTGGCTTCGCATTCAAATCGATTTTCAAAGTTCTATGAAAGTTCCAACAATTATGATGTTTCGATAATTGTGGGAGCTCAGTGTGCATTTCCAGCGCATTTCTCGATTCTAGTAGCGCATTCACGATACTTTGCAATGAAACTTTCTGATATGTGGATACAACGAGAGCTTGATAAACCGATTTTGTTTGAAAAATCGGATATTTCTCCTCAAGTTTTTAAAATCATATTAAGGTAATTATTCATATTACGTATGGTGCATAACATCTAAAACATCTTTTTTACTAATACTAAGAAGTAAATACAAAATTTAATCCGTGAATATGCTCAGAAAGGGTCTATTCTATTATATTCACGGATTAAATTTTGTATTTACTTCTTAGTATTAGTAAAAAAGATGTTTTAGGTGTTAGTATTAGTAAAAAAGATGTTTTAGTGTTAGTATTAGTAAAAAAGATGTTTTAGGTGTTAGTATTAGTAAAAAAGATGTTTTAGGTGTTATAAAATATAAACGTTTGATGACTTTAGAGTTACGTATGCACCATATACATGTATACGAGAAACATCTGGTATCCGAATTTTTCTCTTATATACATGCGATATCTTGCACATTAAAAAAAAACAAACTAGTGGATTTATAGAGGCTAGAATATGTTGAGCTTTTTAAAAAATATTAAAATTTTGAAAAAGCTTGCATTTCAACATATCGATATTCTTGTAGCCTATACAGCCAACTTTTGATGAATTTATATTGTTTACAATAGGATCTGTACGTCGATCATTATTAAAACGGAACGTAAAATTAGGGAATTTTATTTTATAACTTTTTGATGAAAATAAAATTTTTAATTTTACTATGTTTTGATAGTAAATTTCGAAAGTGGTTCATTACTTTTGTAAGCCACTGTATATGGTGCATTAATGCTCAAAACTCGCATAATAAAAGGATATAAAATGTAATATCATCATTTCTCAAATAAATCTTGGGATTTAAGAGTATGATATAAAAATCATATATTCCCAGTATATTTTTATGTGAATTTTGAGTAATACATGCATTTTTGTCCAGGGGGCGTAATTTGTTAATTTAGTTTAGGATAAATAAAAATAGCATAACGATAAAAACAACTTTTTATTTTTTTTATTGCAGATATCTGTATAGTGGAAAAATTGAATTGAAAGACATCAGAGTTCCAACACTTTTAGATTTGTTGATCGCTGCCAACGAGTTACTTCTTGACGATGATTTACTTGAATACATACAACTTTATCTTTTGGAGAACCATTACGATTCCATGATTGAAAATTTTGCCTCAATCGATCAAGTAGCATTTAAGCACAATTTTACTAAACTCCGGAAATTTTCCACAGATATAATGTGTAAAAATCCCGCCGCTATTTTTCATTCAAGTGATTTCAGTACATTACAGGAATCAACATTTGTTTGTTTATTAGAACGGGATGATCTGAATCTACCGGAAATAGAAATTTGGGAAAAGTTACTTGAATGGGGGATAGCTCAAGCATCAGTTTCCGAAAATGGTGATTTAACAATTCCGGTTAATCAATGGTCGCAAACGGAGTTCGAACAACTTGGATCAGTTATTAAGAATTGCTTACATCACATACGCTTTTTTCATATAAATTCTGTAGATTTCTACAACAAAGTAACGCCATATTTAGAACATTTGTCAAAAAAACTTTACGATGATTTATTACAACATTATTTGGTTCCTGGTAGTAAAAAGCAACAGGTTACTTTACATCCAATTCGAGAAGCAAAAAGATCCAAAATTCTTTTAGAATGTCAGTTGCATAAAATAACTGAATGGATTAAGAGACACGATAGTCGGAGAAACAATCCAATTGGTTTAAAACTCTTGTTTCGCGCTAGCATTGACGGATCCAAGCCAGAAGACTTTCATCGGTTGTGCGATAACAAAGGCCCAACAATTACGGTCGTTCGTATACATAATTCGGAAAAAATTATCGGTGGGTATAATTCTTTAGAATGGAACTCACTTGATAAAGAATATCATCAAAAAGACTCGAAAAGCTTTCTTTTTACATTCGATTCGGATGACATCGACGGTTCTAGTGGAGTATTTAGCAAACATGTGTATGGTCGCAGTATCAGGTGTGGAAAAGCCACTGGTCCGGTTTTTGGGAAAGATGGTGATTTGGCATTGCTTACTAAACTGGGTAATTTCTGTAAGAAATCCTCTTATGAATATGGTCTTTTGAGCTTAGATAGTTTATCCGTTAAGTTTGATATATATGACTATGAAGTATTCCAAATAGCTCCGAAATAATTATTCTAATTTTTATTCCTTTATATTTCTCAATTTAAATCAATCACGCAAGATAAAATTATTTATGAATCGATAAATTTATAAATCAATTAGAAATAGATTCAAGCTACATATAGTATGAGACCACACATCTACGTAGTACGTACATGTATAAGCTTACGTAATATTTAGTACATGTATAAGGTTACACATTTGGTATAAGACTATACGTAATAAAGTTATCAATTTAGTTTTTTTATGAAATTTCAAATTTTACGTGTCAATATGTTGGTGTTTTTGCATGTTACACTTGTATCAAATTTCAGAGCGTTATTTACTACTGACTACTCATTACCCAGTTAATGTCCCGCCCGTGTAACATCGATGTATGTAACAATACGTACGTAACTACTTTGCCGATCAATTCAGTAATTTTCGCCATAAAAGATGAATAAAGACCAGAAGCTCCACGGCCTGTTATGGAAATCAAATTTAACAAATATATGAATTTTTCATTAACAATTATTTTTGCCTATATTATTATTATCATTATTAGCATATTATTCATATAAAGTAATTATTAAAATGACATTGTATAAACAAAATAAAATGTGGTGAAAGTAAAGACTCACCCTTTGTTGTTAAAATATTTAATGTTAAAGATTTTGGATATCCATTACCTGAATATTTCCAAGTTTTGTATGACAGTTAAAAAATAGGGTGCATTCCCGTACAGTACTCAAAGTTAGGTCTTACATGTATTTACAAATTTTGGAATTGGCACAATTTGAGAGTCATAGGTAAAGGAGTATACGTACGTAGTCAGATTAGAGTGTCCAGTTTACTGCATTTCTGCGCAGTAATTTGCTGCAATTGATTATTATCGTTATCATTATGCAGTAAACTGGACACCCTAAGTCGGGTATGTGTATGTTCAATGATCAGACTCATGATCATACTTACATGTATTCATATTGACCAGTTATAGGAGTGCAAAATTTTGTCAATCACCAATAAGAATGCACAAATTTCTGATCAACCCGGCAAAACAAATCCGACACAAGATATGAAAAATGTGAGAAATGTGAATATTACAAGAAAACTAATACTTAAACCTGTCTTAGAATACTAATTAAAAATGTTAGGAAGGCGATTTTATATATAAAATTTTCCTCTAATCCTAACCCTTACTCTTATCCTAACCTTATCGGTTGCACGCGGAAAATTTATAGAAACTGAATCACATGTTCAACTTTAGCTAACTCCTAAATTAGGAAATTTGAAATTTGGTTCAGTAAAACTGAGTACGTATAACTTATACATGTATATTAGTACATGTACTACAGATACGTATAGGGTAGTATACAAAGAATAGTATACAAATTAGTATAACGCTTTTTTAAATTTGTTAACTTACGTAACGTCTTTTATGGTTCCGACTATACTTCTTTACGAAACACCGCAATTTTGAGTATAGGTGAAATGCACCATACACTACTCGAATCAAATTTGCTTCATTGTACGAAAGCTTAAATGTTGTGGTAGTTCGATGAATTGTTGGCTACGGAGACTGCCAACAAAAGATTCAAAGCGCAATCTGTAATTTGCCGTGATACTATCTAATGCTTGATGAAACCTGAACTTTTCAAAAGTTTACTAAGGTAATTATGCCGCATTAACGTTAATACAAATAAAATCCAAAGCTGTTCATTTGATCTTTGAATATAGGAGGTGAAAATATACCAAAAAATTAACAAAGAAGACCAGTTTAGTTTTTGTAGTTTTTGTGCCAGACAATTTTTTCTCATTATTTTTATTAATGGCAACGGTAACGAAAACTTTTCAACTTTATTTATATCGATATTTGTATTATGTGTAGTAATTTGCAATTTTATTGTATTGTTTCTTGCTCAAACCATCAACAAAAACACACAAAGTAAACTATATTTCTGCTTGTCTATTAAACTACAAAAATTTACTGGTTATTGCAATACTGTCTCAATACGTATAGATAATTTTATTTTCTATGCAACACCAAAAAAATATATTATTTTCGTCGAAAAATAAATTTTCACACGTAATTGTGTCGTATTTGAATTGTGTCATTCATAATTTTCCGTACGTATTGTTTTTGCTGCTATTAGCTTTTCATATCGCTATGTGTTTTTATGGATAAAACTAATAAGCACTCATACATGTACTTCATAGTAATTTATTATGTTTATTTTTTCGCGATTGCATCAGAGCACAATTCGTTCTCAAGACTTTTATCTACCAAGTGATTTATTAAATAAATGGGAACTAGGAAAAAAAGCAACTCTGATGTTTCAATCATAATAAAAATTTTCTAAACGAATTCAATCAACCCAAATCAGACTGCTTTCCCTTCATTTATTCTTTCGTATAAATTTTGTTGATTTGCAACATATCGGATTTTTTCCCGAAACGTTATATTTCAAAGTTACTGTATTAACCAGTATAATGACACCTAACTATTTACAAAAACTAAAAGAACATGTTCATCAGTACAGAGAAATCTGGCAAATCTTTTACAATATATAAAAGAGAGTTGATAGAAACAAATATTGTAGCAGGAATTCCATTAAGTGATTTGATACTATTATCACAATAAGCATTTAAACTGGGAAATAATTAAATTACTAAAAGATAAGAAGTCTAAATATAATAACTATAAATAAATCTGAGATATTTATTTTACAAAATAGAAATTAACACTTATATTAAAAAGACAGTTAAATTACACATATCTAACTATACAAAATTCTAATTAACAATTATACAAAAATTATAATGTATATAATCTTGTCACATCAATAAAATTTTGATCATTTCATATTTTTACAATATATATATCTAAAAAAAAAACTCTTTATATATGTATAAAATAGCTCAGCAGCTTCCAGTTTATGAAAGCTGATTTCAATTTGCTTAATTTTTCATAGAGTAATAATAGTTCAAAGTTTATTACTTTTTATATATCACTATTAATTTGAGATAGGTTATAAGTCATATAGATAAGCAGAATTATTCACAGTAATTAATCAAAAAATTCTGAGATTGTCACATGATAAAATTTGTAATTTGAATATATGATATTTTTTGAAAAGAAATTTAAAGCACCAGTTTTTATTTATCTAGTAACTCAAAAAATTATTATATATAAAATTTTGTGCTGAATATTTTTGTTTAAGTATAAAAAATAATTATTATAGTAAAACTTAGAGTTATTTATAGTTTTTCTATTTTTTGTTGCTTGTTTTATATAATTTTATTGAATAATTATTATATATTTAAACTTTTTGAATTTGAAACTATAATAATTAAATTATATACCATCACAAAACGTAATAGTAAATAACATAATTTTTATCTATAATTTAATAAAAAATTGCTAAAAATTCACAAAAATTTGGTATTATATTTTTTAGAATAACAAAAAATAAAGATCACAAAGTATATTAATATAATAATATTTTGTGAAATCATATGCTAAAGATAGTGAACTGGAAATTACTCTAATTAAAGAGTTATAAAATATTTTAAATAATTTTTTATAGCTTTTTAATCAGAATAATTCTCAGCTCACTATCTTTAACACATAATTTTACAAACTATTATTATATTAATACATTTTGTAATCTTAAAAAATTTTGTTTTTGTCAATTTAAAAAATATAATGTTGAATTTTTAGCAATTTCTTATTAAGTTATAGGTAAAAAATATATTTGTAATTACTTTTTATATTGATTATATACTATATAATTAAAATTTAATAAAAATATATATTTTAAAATTTTTAACAAATTTATATAATAAAAATAAAAAATAATTTATTTTTATTTTATATAAAAGTTTTTAATTTTATTAATAAATATTTTTATTTATATCAAAATAAAAATTATAAGTTATATTTAATATATATTTTTTTTAATTTTTAGATTTATTCTAATTACAAAGATATTGCAAAATTTTTTTAATTATAACAAATTTTATCTTTGTTAAATTAAATCTAAAAAATATAAGTTAAAATATAACTTATATTTTTTATTTAATATAAAAATAAAAAAAATATTTATTAATAAAACTAATAAGTTTTATATATATTAACTAATATAATTATAAAATTATATATATAATTTTATTAATAAAATATAGTAAAAATTGAAATTTTTGTTTTATTTAAAAGTTTTTAATTTTATTAATAAATATTTTTTATTTTAAAAATAAAGATTATAAATTATAGTTTAATATATTTTTTCTGGATTTTTTCTGATAAAGTTGTTTTAATTGCAAGGTTATTTATAAAAAATTTTTGCAATAACTTTGTAATTGGAACAACTTTGTCAAAAAAATTTTAGAAAAAATATATATTAAACTATAACTTATATTTTTTTTGATATAAAAATAAAAAATATTTAAAAACTTTTATATAAAACAAAAATTATATTTATTATATTGTTGTATAATGACCTTTCGTTATAACATTTAATATTATTGGATTATAAATATCTCATATTTTATTG
>CAJVPL010000049.1:0-51366 GCA_910591945.1 Ambispora gerdemannii
TAATTAAATATAGTAAAATGTAAATTTTTCTCTTTATATAAAAGTTTTCAATTTTACTAATAAATATTTTTTATTTTACATATTTTAACATATATTTTTTTTAGATTTTTTAGATTTGATCTGATAAAGCTGTTCTAATTACATTAAATATTTTGCAAAATATTATTATAATTATTTTTTAAAAAATAGTTTTTTATAAAAAAATTTAAAAATTATAATAATTTAAGAAATAATATATTTTTACAAAATTTTTTATAAAATAATAATTTTTATTATTAATAATTATTTAATAGCAAAAAAACTAAAAATATTATTATAAAATTAACAACAAAATTATATATTATTAGAAAATAATTATTTTTAAGTAATATATTATACAAAAGAATTATATAATATAAAAACATCAAAAATTTTATAAAATAAAATCTGATAATTATTAATTTATAGTTATATAAATTTTAAAATTCTAATTTAGAATTATATTATTTTAATTAATTATTAATAAGAAAAAATTAATTGAATTTAATATTATTTTTAAAAATAACAACTATTAACAATTATTAAAAAATAAAATTTATATTATTTATAAAAAAGTTTTAAAAAAATTAGCTATATTTAATTCTAAAAAAATAGAATTTTAAATAATACTAAATTAAATTTACTTGTATTATTAGTAGTATATTATAACACTTTTTGATAGTAATTATTTGCTAATTCAATATATTAATTATACTTTTAAATATTTTTTAATAATTCTTTAAATATATATAATTATATATTAAAAGTTTTGTATAATTAAATAATTTTTTATAATTTTATAAATTTATTTTTAAAAATAAAATCTTAAAATTTTTTGGTAACTGGTATTTGTACTTGATATTTATTAGTAATTTATAATTAAAACACTTTTTATATTATATTATATAGTATAATTAAAATTTCAAGAAATAATATTTTCTAAAAAAATTTTTTTTAATTATTTTATTAATTAATATTAATTAAAATTAAATATAATAATATTTAAATATCTAATAGATTTTTGTGTATAAAAAATATTTAGTTTTATAATTTTTTGAATTTTTTATATATTTTTCAAATTATGCTAAATATAATATAAAGATCTAAATTCAATTCAATAATTTATAATAATTAATATTAAAAAAATAATTTTTTGAAATATTTATTGCAAAATATAATATTAAAAAAATATATAATATAATACTAAATCAATAACAAAATAATTTTAAAATATAAGAATATTTAATTTTCATATATTCAAAAAATATATATCTGATAATTTACTAAAATATATTATAAAATTTTTTAAGAATTTAATTATTTTTAAAAAATAGAAATAATTATAATAAAATAAAATTATTAATAATTATTATAAAATTAATTAACTTAATTTATATTATCAAAATATAAATAATAATAATTAAATTTTGAAATTCAATATAAGTTAAAAAGCTTATTAATAAATAATTAATAAAAATATTATTAATAAATAATTAATAAACAACAAGTTTATTAATATTATAGCAAAAAAATAGAATAATAATAGTATTTTCAGTATTTTATTAATTAAAATTTGTTAAAAATTCCACAAAATATTAGCAATTTTACTTAAAAATTATTATATTTAGTTCAAAAAATTATATAATAATAACAACAAATATTAAATAACAAAAAATATTAATAATAACTAAAAAATCTAACTAATATATATTAATACAGTCAAATTCTTATAGTCATCAAATTTTGCTTTTTCAAGAGTGATAACTATATAAAAATTTGACTATATTAAAGAAATCATTTAATATTAACTAAATATTGTTTAATATTTCGAATAATAATTAATAGTTCGAATAATAATTAATAGTAATATATATATATTAATTATTGGAAAAGATTATAATTAATTAATTGAACTGGAAAATATAAATCAAATAATACATAAAATCTAAAAAGAAAAATAGAATGATAAAATTCTTATAAATTAAAAACAACTAAATTTATAAAAGAAAACTAGAATTAAAGACCAAACTCACAAAATTCTTCTTACATAATATTTAGCAATTTCCAGTATTACATTAATTATTGACTAAAACTCACTTGATTACAATTTTACCAAAAAATTTTCAAAGCCAAAAATAAAAATATTGTTGTTACAATTGGAATTTCTACAATTTTTATAATTTCTAGAATCTATTATAATTTACATATATAATTTACATAATGTATAATTAAGAAAATTTGTTTTTATTAAGGAGTAATTGAAAATTTAAAAAAAACAAAATTACAGTATTAATTGTATATTATATAATAGAAGCCTCCTATATAGGATTTGAATTTGCCTCGATTTTATTCCTAGTTGGCTGGCAAGTGATTGTAATTTTTCTTCTTTGAATGTAAGATTCTTAATCAAATCTGGGATCACTTCAACCATAATATTTGCAATTTGGCATGTGAGATTCATTTCCATTTTGACGAATAGCATTATAATCAGCGAAACAACTATAATAAATGAAAAAAGTTACATGTATTATACAAAATTCTCAGAAATAAATAAAAATACTTACAGCCAACAAAATTCATATCCACATCTAGGTGCGCGACATGTCATATGGTCACATCCCTCAGACTTTTCAATATTAGTATTACATTTAGGACATTTTTTTGTTCTAGAATCAATATAAGCTTTTGATTTTTCTTCCCTTCGTCTATTTGTCGCTTTTTGCAGATCTTCTTGTCTCTTTTGCTCTCGTTGTTTTAGCGCTTGTTTTCGCGTTTGTCTAGTATAAGTTTCACGATTTCGTTTTTCTTTTGATCCATGAGACCTTTTAAAAAGATTTAATAATGATTTTTTCTTGGAATTTTTTTCACGGACATGAGATTCGTTCAAAGGGATGTCAGTTTCTTTAAGCAAATGACTATTATTTGAAGACAGTGGGCTGATGCGTTGTGGAGCTGTAGAAGCTTGCGTAATAACTTCCTCATTATCGAATGTTTCCGTTATGTTGGTGCATTGTGGACAGTTTAGTGAGCCATCTGGAATTGGAAGTGAATGCATAACACATGTTTTTTTTGAGCAGGATTGACACGTCATTATTGGTGCAGCATCTTTTAGAGGTGGATTGATAAAAATTGCAATGGAATTTTTCACTAATTAAGCTTTAGATTATAACCAACCAAAAAATCAAATTACTTTATTACATACCTCCTTCATAATGAATTTGACCAGAATCACAATTAGGATTTAAGCACCAATAAAATTCGTCCATTTGTGAAAGTGCGGACACAAGCGACAATTTCTGATACCTTTTCAAATTATATAATTATGTAAATTAATTTTGCAAATAAGTTTTCATCAAAAAAGCTCACCTTTCAAAGATCGTTTCACTGGACGATTTTTTGACATAATCTTCAGTCATCACACTTCTACAATTTTCATTTAGACATCTAATTTCAATGTTTCCTTTATCTTGCAACTCGTGTTCAATATGTCTCGCAACACACTCTTGACAAATATTGTTCTCATGCTGACAATTAATCGAAATTTGAATTAATTGTGTCATATCAAAAGTCTCTGTGCATATGATACATTCTTTCTTTCGTGGAGATGAAGCTGAAGTTGTACTTCGTGACGGAAGAGGGAGAATTGGACTTAGTGGATATGAAGCTAAAGCAGAGTTGATCCAAGATGAAACTGAATTTGGACTTTGTGAAGATGAAGTTAAAGTTGGATTTCGTGAAGGAAGAAAAGAAATTGAATTTTGTGGAGACGAAGCTAAAATAGAATTCTGCGAAGGTGAAGATGAACTTGAACTTTGAACACTTAAATATGGATTTGTAAAACTTCGTTGAGGTAGGACTATTGTTGTACTTCGTGGAGAAATTGGAGGAGGTGAGAGTAATGAAGGAGAAATTGGAGGAGATGAAAGTAGTGGAGGCGGGACTATTGTTGTGCTTCGTGAAGAAATTGGAAAGGTATGTTTTTTAGTCGATCTTGGTGAGGAGTATCTTGAATTAAATGTTAATTGCTTATGCTTTTGGTCTTGATTATTAAGAGCTTGATTTCTACTGGTTGTATCAAGCGAAAAAGATTGAGAATCAAATTTCTGCTTGTTATTATTGATAATAGGACTCAGTGGAAAATCTCTAAGAGAAAATGAATCGTTATCCTCTAGATTTTTATTAGTATTGTTATTAATATCAAAATTTGATTTTGTGTTCTCTTCTGTTGCATCATTGCTTTTCGCATTGTTACTATTAACAAATGGATAAAATAGATATTTATCATTCTCTTTCTTGCTATTGTCTGTTACAGTACTATTGTTATTGATAACTGGCGGTGATGGTGGTAGAACATTCCTACCAAGGTCGATTAGTGGAGGCGGAGGTGGTGGAAATAAAATGCGGGAATATTCATCTAAGTTCTCTTTCTTCTTGCCATTGTCTGTTACAGTACTACTGTTATTGATAACTGACGATGATGGTGGTGGAACATTACTACCAAGGTGAGATGGAGATAGTGAAGAGAAAATACGATCTAAGCTCTCATTTAAGTCCTCTTTCTCCTTGCCATTGTCTGTCACAGTATTATTGTTATTGATAACTGACGGTGATGGATTGCTACTAAGGTCGATTAGTGGAGGCTGAGGTGGTGAAAATAAACTGCGAGAACATTCATCTAAATTCTCAATAACTGAAGGTGGCAGTGGTGGTGACGGTGGTGGTTGTGGTAGAACATTACTGGCAAAGCTGATCGGTGGTGGAGTGTTATCTTTAGAGGCTGATTGAACTGGTGGCGGAAGTGTTGTTGCTAACTGGAGGTGGTGTAAATAAAATGCGAGAATATTCATCTATGTGCTCTTTCTTCTTGATATTGCCTGTTATTATTGATACGTGGAAATAAAATAACAAGTATCTTCATTATTTGCAGTTATAATAAATAAATTTCATGATAATCATTTTTCTACATACGTACGTATTTTAAATATATTACTAATTTTTTTTTAAAAAAACGTAGGTAAAAAAACGGAAAATGAAACCGTTTTATACATGTATATTTGTAGGTTCATGTGTAACGGTAATACGAAATACATGTATTCAGTGTGTAAAAATTCAGGTTTTGATCTGTATGCGTTATGGTTAGGGTGGTTAAGTATGAATTCAGAGGATAGCGATAGTTTATAATAAATTAAGCATTTTGGTATGTTTATTTTTTTTACCATACTATACCATACTACCCCTACTAATCGTATCGGTATAAAATCAGTGTTTTTTTGAGTTGTCATCGTTATATCGAGAGTTATCGTCGAGCTTTGACTGTACCTATAATATGTGAAAAGAAGATCATTTATTTATGCATGCATAACGTATCGATTTACGCACACAAATGTCGATATCGATATACATTAGCTATCGCTATGAAACAAACTAACACAGAAATCGGCTTCTACAGATTATTATTATGTGAGCTCTAAAGTTTCGAATACTCGTTTTGTCGTTGTCAAGTACGGAATTACGTACAATACTCATTGCAGTAAAAGTACCGATTTTAAAAAATGGGCATTTTGCTCAGACACTACCAGGACGCCCCCTAAAGTGCGGGTCATGTGATAATTTTTGATAATGTCAGAGATGATGACCAATTAATCGCAAGATCAACGTGTAAGACAAAAACAAAAGCAAAGACATATTTTTGAAAAATGCTGTATCTCAAAAATCTAGCTTGTGAAACTATCTTTTGTGTTCCTGCGAAAGTTTGCCAAATAACCTTGACCCAGATCCAGACCTAACTCTTTTCGATCGTTAACGTCATCAAAAAATTATCACGTGACACACACTAGGAGGTCACGACCGGACTATCCAAAAACCCTTCTGCAAGATGTTCAGCATTAGTAAGTCTTTCAAAATGGGTCCATTCAAAAGAACTTCGCTTTCAATTTTCGCGCACTCTTTTATTAGACTGTCGATATCGTTATTTCGTAATAAATTCGTTTGTGATATTTTTTAAGATGATGGTGCACCCCAAGATTCCAATCCTAAGTTAGAGTTTTTTATGCAAATACTGTATTACCGATAGAGAATAACTTTTAGAGAGAAAATTTCTATTAGTCACGATTATTAGTTCATGCAGATAGAAATCTCGACTTGGACAAAAATCTTTTTAGGGAGGTCTCGACTTAGAGAGATTGTGTAGTGTTAAGCCAATTATCCATACTAGTTTTTTTATGCAAAATAAATTAATTTATATACGTATGAGTCTTTAAACCATTAAGGTTGAATGATGCGCACAATTTGCAATGAACATTCCATTGAAAACTTGTCTAATTCTTGTATAAAATGAATGAGCAAACATAAAATATTGACGAGAGTTTAGAACTCAGCATTATCAGACATATTAAATATGAAGAAAGCAGTTTTTTAAATTGCAAAAGACTAAAATTGGCATATACAAGAAAAGGCGTTTGTTAGTGAGGTAAATGACTTCCAATAAAATATTATGCTTTAAATGATTTTATGTTTACAGAATTTTAAATGCTTCAGATTAAAAAAATGTGTTATTACCAATATGTGATCTGTTTTCTGGGGTATTAATCAAGGTATTCCTGATTGGATTATTTTGAAATATGAAATGACCTACAACTTCAGAATATATTATAATTCAAGAATATGCTGATGAAGATAACTTAGCTACAGCAATCTAAGACAAACGTTTCAAATCTTAACATGCAGACTTCAATGACATGTCAAGTAGCCAAAGAACTTCATAAAGAAGGAATTGCGTGCAATGATCTTGTAAGCTGAATTAATTATATATCGAAATGATTTGTCGCTAACTAAAATTTATTTTTTCAACAGCGATAGCATTCGAAGAATATTTTGGTGCAAAAAAGGGGTTGCCAAAGAAATGCTGAAAAGCAAGGAGTTATTTCTTTATCGGTATGAATTGATTAAAGAAGGGGCAAAACGAAAAGCACAAATTTTTCATAAATTTCTTACTAACCAAATTAAGTAACCGATTTTGGAAATTCATCTACTATGCACTACGTACTTCCTATTTTCGTGCACATTTTTGTTATATACAGTATATTTTTTTAAAGACTGTTGCTAATTTACTCTCCGTATGAAATCACCCAAAGTATAAAATAATTTATACTTTGGATGATTTCACCCTTATTAATTAATAAATAATCATTACATAATAATTTGTCACTTTCAATAGTGGCTTGGCGAGCTGATCTTTAGACATCGTGGAGCATAATGACCAGATTGCTTGCATTTATGACAATGTCTTCCTCTTTTTTTTACTGGAATTTTAAATTACTAAGCCGTCACCACTTGGATCTTGTTGGTAGTATTGGTAATACCTTGAATAATACGTGCTTTCTTTTTTTTTGGTGATATTTCACCTCCTAATTTGTAAACTACAATATTGATATATTCTTTATATGTGATGTGCTTGTCAAAGTAATAAGGTATCTCCTCTTGTCAATTAATTTTGATATATATGATTTTTGAAAGTTTTCTTGATGTCTACTAATTCGCGTGTGCTATTAGTATTGTTTTGTTACCTTGGTCATTAATAACATGTATAATAATATTTTAATTTGATCTTTTTTAATAAATCAACTATCGATGAATACTTGTTTTATTTTTTTTAATATTTACTTTGCTTGCTAACATTTTTAATCAGCTTAAGATTTTGGCTATCCATCGTGTTTATCTCATCAGAAAAAATCATATAATTATACAACCTGACCTGATCATTACTTTTCTTGTGAGTTAAATTTCTTGGCGAATACTTCTGCTTCATTGCTTTTACAGTGCCCATTTTTTTTAGAATGGAAATGTTTAAAAAGAGCAGCATAATGCAATATTCTACACTGATTACTTTTATATTGATTTTGCTTTCTTGCTTTACAATATAATTAGTATTGTCCTGCAATTTTTCTAAGCTAGTTGCTAGTTTCGAAATATTGAAGGGCAACATTAAATATAACTACATAAATATTCTGGCACACTCTTTAAAAAAGCCTATCACTTTTTTGCAACTTCTCTACAAGTCGTAGGAGAATTCCTCGAAAACATCATTAATAATATTATCAATGTAATATATGTTTCAGGCAAAATTTCTCTATAGATTAGTTGACAAACTTTACAACTAAAAATAAATCTTTATTATTATATAATAATTGATGCATTTCTAATATCATATTGTCGAGTTTTTTGAACTTGTTAAGGTTTTAGCCAAATATGGAGATAAACCCAGATATTTAATGTTGTATTTAACTCCATGAATATATGAAAATTCTTTAACCTTATGCGTTTCGAAGGTTTACATATGGATAATATAATTGCTGACTTGTACTAATCATACAAAAGATGACTTTGTTCTAAAGTTAAAATTATATTATTGTGATATCCAAAAGTCACTTCTCTCAATACGAAACAAATATGCAGGACTTGAAATCAAATATATAATAAATATTTGAAAAGTTCAGCTTATTGAAGAATTATAAAAAGGTTTGGATAATATCCGTTTCTGACTTTACACGGAATCAGATAATTCATAGTTTATAAAAGGCGGTAAATGAACACCTTTTAAAGTGTAAGAATATTGCTTTTTCGTTTTATTTTTCAGTACTAATAACCAAAAAATGGTACAATCTACATACCTTGGAAAGTTATTTGATTCGTATTGTTCGTATTATTGAAGGATTGAATAAGATCGTGACTTTCACCCTGGAAATATGATAGACTTGTTCAAATTGCTGATTTTGAACTAACAAGACCAGCAGATACAGAAAAATCTAATCGAGTAATTTACGGAGTACTTCCTTATATGATTTCAGAGGTACTAAATGGAAAGCCATACACTAAAGCTGCAGATATTTATAGTTTACATACGAGGTTGTCACCGATGAACAATCATTCGCTGGAAGGATTCATGATAAAGATCTCGTGTTAGACATATACATGTATTAAGAAGTTCGACCTAACGATACCAAATAATGCACCCAGATGGTAGCAAATTTATTATTGATATCCTATTTCAGAAAACAGTTCAATTGCTATAGAACTTTAGTGTCTTGGGTATCTTAAAATAAAAAAGCAGAAATTGGATAAACTTGATGAGGTGATGAAATAAGAACAACAAATCCACATGCAATTTACACCAATCGAATCTTTACTTTCAACTCCAACCGACACAGACACTTTCTATCCTAATATAAATCATATATAGTTTCACGTTAATTAAAAGTTATATCAAATGTTTAGGTTCTTCAAATGTCAGCTTGTATGCTCCAAGCGATTTCGATTCTAGTATACCACATAAATCAAAGATAATAGAGTGTTTTACAAGAAAAGCTATAGGTTCAAGATGAGACACTTTCAACAAAATAAAAAATAATGCTGCCTTTTGTTATAAGAAATGATAGTTACTTAGGAGTCTAGAACATTAGAAATCCTGACTTTAATCATGAAATCGATATTAACTGCATTTTGAGTTAGAGTTAGAGCACAACGACTAAAAACTGTTTCGGCTTCTTTGTGTTATGCATATATTTTTATTGTTTAAATTGTTTATCAAAATTTCTAGAATTTATTTCTTTAGAGTATAAAAGATCTTATATAACAAAAAAACGATAATAATATTCTTGATTCTAGCAAATAACGTTATATTCATTTGTAATTACACCTTTGAGTATTGTAAGCTGAACACTTTCTGCAGTAACTCGATTTATTAAAATCATGAGTACTCGAACTGTTAGATTTCATCTTTGAGTTCACTTTATATGACGCATGAAACTTAAAGATTGAAATAAAATTGATAGTTTTAAAAGATATCGGTAATGCGAATGTGATACAAAAAAGAGAAGGCCGTAAATTTGTAGTTACCGTATTTTTCGGCAATTAGTACCCGGGTCTCTTACATTCTAGGGGCTCAAAAATTGATTAGTACCCACCGGGTACTTTGTGAAGAGAGGGTATATTATACGGGGGATACTTAGCATGGAAGTCGTAATTTTGGCCCGGATTACACTAGTTTTGGCCTAATAATGAATTATGAAGGGGATACTTTATCAAGGGGATATTTTATCAAGGGGGTACTAATTGTCGAAAAATACGGTAAGTCAGTTCAGTGTACATGTGTTACAAATTAATAGCTCTTTTTAACGGTTCAAAATGACCCTATGGGGCACAAAACGTGACCTTGCGATCACTAATCAGATTTCTAGATCACGTTAATGCAATTTATAGTACCATATCCATGGCGAAAAAAGTGTCGGTCACGTGATTCAGATCACAATTATAATGCATAATATGAAGGAGTTTCGGTTAAGGTTAGGGTTAGGGTTAGGTTTAGGGTTAAGGTTATTATATAGCAAACGGGGGTGTAATATATATAAAATTTCGCAAGGAACACTTTTTGTTAGAATATAAATGATTGTAAATTTTCAAGATACATGCTACCGTAATTCGCAACTATGGGACCCCCTTTATACCTCTATTAATAAATTTCTTTTTTTTACTAATTAAATTAGTCCGTAGAATGAATTGTACTCGGGTACTCAAGATTACGAATTACGGTATTTTTCAAAAGTAAGCGTTTGTTTTCAATTTCTTGCGTTACACATTGATCTTGCGATTTGATTGGTGCATGATTTTAATATTGGATGGTCGGAATTGGGATTGGAATCACGTGATCGACTCTTTTTTCACCATGGATAGGGTACTACAATTTTATTGGTGACGACAAAGTCACATTTTTATAAATCAGAATATACATGTAATAATAAAAGGAAGTCGGTGGAGGAAAGGCAAGAAGAGATTTTTGAGGGGAGGTCGAAATTTTAGAAGAGGAACAGAGTGAGCTTGATGAAAATTGAGAGAGACGGAAAAAGAAGAAAAAAATCCGTACACGCTTACTTGCCATCGCACTTGTATGGAAAAAAAGAGGCAGAAAAGAAAACACAAGAGTAATTAATACTTTGTTTTGTTATTTTTGTTATGATTTGCACAGGAATATCGAAATTTACAACCTACCAACAATTAAAATTCTAATTATCATAATTCGCCCTCTTCTCCAACCAAACAACTACATACATTCCCAAACAACTTGTTTACGTGAAGTCTACTCGTGATTTATCCAAATTATGATATTATAGCTGCCATTTTCGGTAAATCACGTGATTACCGAAAAGTATCAAAAATTAAAAGTTCAAATTTTGAATTCAAATGGGACAAATCATGTGATTTCAGTTTTTTTCAGTGTCATGCATACAATGGTTTTAGTGTTTATGTGCAATATTTTTTAAATAATTTATATGCGTGGAAGTCACCACGGAAAGTAATGGCCATATAATTGATCTTCAAAGGCTGGCGTGAAAAATACATGGCATTTCTATGAATCTCTATCGTTAATGTTGGCTCATTCTGGTTTATTTTGCTATAAAGATAACTAAAAAAAAAATGTAATAATTGAACTTCAAACCGAGCTTAAGAAACTTTGAAAAAAAATGCCACGAAGATTATTTGATTATTAGATAACGAATCCCCAAGTATTGTGGCAAGTATTGATTTTTCTGTTTTGGATTTAATAATCAACCGTATTCCTTTCTGGCCGCCTTAGAATCAAGTCTTTTAAAAAAATCATCAAGCTTATTTTCCAATCTGTCAAGACTCTTTTCCAATCTGTTAAGTCGAGTTTGGTCTTGATTATTTTTTGCTATGTGAGCTTTAATAAGTTTTTGGATAGTTTCAACATCTCCGTCCAGATTTTTTTCTTTTCTTGTTAAATTTTCCCATTTTTCGGTTGAAATTGCGTAGTAAATGTTTCGTTGTTGCCAAATTGTGTCTATATAGCCGATCAATAGAGAAGCACGCATCTGAAGTAATGCTCGATGGTCCAATTTACTAATTGCCTCTCTAGATGGTTAAATGTACGCTGATTAACTTGTGTAAATTTCGTTAATAGCGATAGAAATAGACGTAATAAAAAAAACAAGTTATCCCATCAAACCAATCAATATATTCTGCATAAGAGTAACCAAAAATATACTGGCGAGCACAGTAACACCATCGACCGGCCAAAAACTCCAATTTGTAACCTGATCCCAGCGACCACTTACCCAAAAGTATACGGCCTCCACTGATTTATCCCAAAAATAATAGTAATTATCTGATCGATCAGACCAAGCCACGTTTTGTTGGATAGTGAAATTAGGATAAGTTACGTTGTTTTCGAGAACTTGTGCAGTTACATTGTCAGAATTCTCCGCTATGAAAGAGCCGCTTAATGTGGAGGTAGAAAATCATGTAAGCCCATTACTCCCATGCCAATTCTTCTTTCTCCTTTGGCTTGTACAGTGTTTTTTTTTCAAAAAGTAGTTATGAGGAAATGGCAAAGTCCCATATTATGAATATGTTTAATTGTGAAGATGGGGGATTTCAACTAAAAATTAGGTTAGAAAAAAAAACCCCCCCGGGTAGAATACCGATCCCTGGAGCGAATCGTAAAAGCAATAGCCTAAAGGCAAAAGTAAAAGATATTAAGACTTTTTACTTTTAACGTTGCAAATAGACGATAAAGATTATCGTGATACTTACATCGAAATTGCGAAGCCTACAATAACAAATATCTGAGAAAGGAGAAATCCAAAAATATTCGCAGTAACATTGATGATGATGAAAATGTATTTTCCAACCACTAATATGTATAATATTATCATTAGAATGTAATCTCAAAGATAAATCATAAATAGATAAAATTAGTACTTACATGGTAAACATCGCATTTTGAAAAACTAAAAAATAATTTATGTAAATAAACTTCAATTATTTGAAAAATAGCACCCAAATAGTTAGATTACTTACCAATACAACCCAAATAAATAAACTAGCTAATGAACAAAATATAAGTTGATTTTTACACCGAGAACCGTATCTTTGGCAATAAGGAGATTCTTTCCTGGTGTCAGATTCTGGTAGTAGGTCAGCATACTGCAAATGGACCGATAGAATTATCATACAACCAATTAGTTGTATAGTAAAACCAGCCAACTCGAGAGTATAAAAAATTTTTGCAAACAGTTGTTGATTAGCTAAATAGCGCCAGCTCTTTAATTGTTGAGTTAACAAAATATAAGAGATGCCACAAACTATAACAGTAAAAAACACAAATGGGAATTCAACGGGTTGACTATACACTATCATACTCAAATGTACATAGCTTAGGAAAATGAATGAAATTGCATATGCAAGATATACAAATAGTCTGCATAAACAAGTACGGCATAGTTACGCCATTGAAAGTCCACAACCGCTTCTATCGATGGGTTGTCGTAAATTTCTCCAGTCTTATCGTACATTATGAGTTTAGTGAATGGACTTTTATCGCCATGATTTCGTTCGAATAAGATTAGATTCAGAAAAAAGTCACAAGTTTTATCAACCACTGCATTCCAAATTCTTTCACTCGTAGATGTAAAGCCACTTTTTATTATTAATCCTGGAAGAGGAACTTGAAAATATTTCAGGTTTGTCTTTCGATATCTAAATATATGGTTCTTTTTGTCCTTGACTGATTTCATGTATTCTTGTTGACGAGAAGGATCAAAAAGGTTAAATTCGACATGGAAAGATTGAATTTCATCCAGATCATTATTTGGTCGATAAACCTCCCATGATTTATCAAGAGGAATTTCTTTTGAATGAAAAACTTCTTTTTTCATTAATTTTATGATGCTTTCTAATAAGAGAAAACATGTTTTTGTTAATAGTTATATACCATATAGAAAAAAATACATGTACTGTATACTTACTTGGAAATTTTATAATTAATTCTGGCGAAGCTTGAGTGACAGTTTCCATCCAATTCAAATTCTCTTTAGCTAAAGTAGAATAATAATCGAGAAGTTTCTCCACAGTTTCTTGATTTATTGCAATCGATAACGCATGAGGATGCTCATTATCATAATCAGCCCGATTTTGAAAAACAAAATTATATGAAGGTTCTTGTTTGTAATGAACAACTTGCCGAGGAATATGTAAGCGATCTTCAGGTTTATTTAAAATAATGAATAACTTGATCTTGAAAATCCGCTTTAATCATTGTTGTTACGATACGAAAACGAGCGTCTAATATTCTAAAATTATCTGGATTTTTGATTGCTTCTTCGATGATATTTGACGCTACTTTTTTTATTGAATGGAATAATCGTTCATATTTATCTGACGTTTCTGCCTCTGAATTCTTTTTATAATCTTCTTCCTTTTGTTTAATTATTAGTTTTAATGCACTGCACATTTCTACTATAGATGTAGCTTGTGGGTTAATTGGGATGTTATGTTTAAATCCAAGCTTGTTTTTGTCATAACGCGAATTTAATGTTAGTTTTACCGATTGATTTTGCTTGACATATTCAAAAGCGGATATAATTGGATCGGTAAGATATTTGGAAAAAGCTGTTGGAATTGACCAAATATTGACAAGAGAGTATCCTTTTTTTTTTATTTTGATCTTCTTTAAAGATCCTTATTATTTTATCTTTTATTATTATTTTGATTTTTTTGTCCTTTTCATCGTTGTCGATTTCATTGCCGTCAATTTCCTCTTCATTGCCATTGATTTCCTCTTCGTTGCCATCGATTTCCTCTTCATTTCTGTCGATTTCTCTTTTATTGCCGTCGATTATGATTTTGGTTTTTACTTTACCGATGACTTTATTGCTATTGATCTCGATCTTCTTTTCATTGCCATTGATTTCCTTTTCACGTTCAGTTATTGCTTTAACTTTCATTTTATTGTCGTTGATTATGATTTTCATGTTATCACAGTCGATTTCGATTTTCTTTTTGACTCTCATTTTATTGTCGTCGATTATTATGGTTTCCTTTCCATTGCCATCGATTTTCATTTTATTGTTGATTTCCTTTTCAATTATCATTTTGACTCTTATTTGTTTGCCATCAATTTTGATTTCCTTTTCATCTTTGCCGTCAATTATGACTTTCTTTTCATTGCCATCGATTATCGTTATTGGTTCATTTTTGCCATCGATTATCGTTATGGGTTCCTTTTTGCTATCGATTATGATTCTCATTCCGTTGCCATCGATTATGAGTTCATTTCCATTGCCGCCTTCAAGTTTATTGTTTTGTTGATCAACATCAGGGTTTTGATAAAAAAGTTTGATCAAACCATCCTTTTTATAGAAGATGCTATTCTTCTTTACGAAAAATTCGAGATCTTTTATTTGATGTTCATATTCTTTGTTTATTCTAACTTGTAATAATTTATATTTGACGGATGTTTCGTTAATTCCATGTGATGAAAATTCGCAATTCTTTTAAACTCTGCAGTTTCCTGATTCTCTTCAAATTTTAAAGTTCCTGGCATATTCCAAATCAAGATTTCTTTTTCAATGTCTTGGTCTTGTTCTTGGTCTTGATCTTGATCTTGGTCTTGATCTTGGTCTTGATCTTGGTCTTGGTCTTGATCTTTTTGTGTATCTTTGATCGATGGTTTCTCAAAGACGATTAAAAGCTTTGTATTATTCGAGATAAATGCCATAAACCTGATTTTTGCATCATCGTCAGGTAATCCATGTGTCACTAATTCGATAGAGTTTGGCATAAAATAACAGTAAAAGAATTGGAGCCAAGTGACGCTGCTAAAAATTGCTGTTTTTTTTCATTAGTAGACACTGCGAATACCGGCAAAATTACTGTATGTTCGATTTTGTCATCGTTTTGCTTTTCAGATTTTTGTTCGGTCTGACTGTTGGAATCTCCTTGAGGCTCTTTATCGGTTGTGTCATCGGGTTTCTTCTCTGGGGACTTCGCTAGAATTTTATTGATATTAAATAGCTTATCAAGCTCACCTGTAGTAAGATCATAGCGTTCAATGTTATTGTTTCGATTAATATAAATAATGGTCCTTTAAGAAATTGCTTAATTTATGTTCCACTACGTTTTCGGTGTATTCCCGTTTTATTGCAAACTTGTTCATTGGAAGTGGATAAGTATGATCAGTATTTACTCTCTTTTTTCTTCTAAATTTGCCAATATTAAAAAGAGCCACTGTTGACCAGAAAGAATTTGCAAATCCCGTACGAATTGTACTATTGTATTGCATTATTTGAAAGTTGTTTCGCCTTAAAATGACAAGTTCTTCGTTGTTTAAAAATTTGATAATGCCATTTCCGGCTCCTGTAAAATGGATTGGTCGAACACTCCTGCTCGGGTGATGATATGCAAGTAAAAATACACTTTTTTTAAACAATGTATAAAAATAATGAGAACCAGATTCGTGATTGAGCTTGTAGATCCCTAATTTTTCTCCGATTTAGGGTCGAGGATTGAAAACTTATAAAAAGAAAATGCGATCCAACAGATTTCTTCAGAAATATCAAAGACCGCAACCGACCAGTTAAAGTCTGCGATTGTTTCAAAAAAGCCGAGGTCATCATGGATTGAATTCGTGGTTGGGTTGTTACTTTCGGATGATTTTTTTCTATTCTGTGATATCCGATGTATATTTTTGATACTTTTGAATTTTTAGAATCTGGATCTTCTTTTAGTTCTTTGAAAAAAAAAACAATCGACGAGAAGCTAATAAATTAGAAATCTCTTACAAAAAAATATAAATAATTAAGCTACCTATCTCTTTTTTCAGAGTAATAACACTTTTTCCAACTTCACTTATTTCTGTTTTGATAATTGTACCACTTTTATCACTGTCGAAATCGCTTTCAGTTTTGTCACTGTTGGCTATAAAGTAGTAAGATAAAAAAAATATAAATAATATTCAATATATAGCAAAGCCAATACCCACGGGTACTATTCAATTTATAAACTACAATTTTTGAATAAGACCATGGATGTTATATACAGTGCTGAACGGTAGTCAATAATCATGAAGTAGTATTAACCAGCAGTTCTAAACGAAAATCCATGACTCAATGATCGATCACCAGGTTGTGGTGGGGCGGTAGATCAACTTGTTGAACTAAAATCATCATTTTTAGACATTTTTGCGCGGAATGGCGATGAAATGGAATTGATTTTTTTTAAGCAAAAAGAATAAAGTGTTGAAATGCTCTCTTCGCATATTTATGAAAAATCAACGACACATCTCGTGCTCCGTTTGTTTTTCTTAAGATAGCGATAGGAGATTGTAACGTTACTCGAAATGAATAAACGACGATCTATAAAAAAAGTAGAAATTTTCAATAGCGATAGGGTTTGCATTCTATACATGTACATGTATATCGATAAACTCTATTACTATAGAATCTGCACTGTAAATCTTTTTAATTCAAAACCTAGTTCCTGCGTTCTTCCTGTTTTTCTTCCCGCATATCGCTACTTATATATATTTTCAAAGAGACAGCGTTCTACGCATACAAAGTAGCGTATTACAAATTTGGCCTGTAAATTAGATCTCAAGTTCAACTGGTCGACCACAATGTTGTGCAATTCTTTAGAATTCGCATTCATCTCTTAGATCGGAAGAATTATCTTTTTTTTTTGTTATTGCCTTTAAATAGCATTATGCTTTGCTAGCTGAATAAATTTGCAAATCCTAACACTAAATACATGTACGTATATATGTTACACGTCGTTTCAGAATTCCAAAATGAGGGATACGATAAAGCGTTGTACCTTCAGGTAATCAATCCATCCAATGAGGATGCAAATTTTGTTGATCACAATAAGAATGCGCAAATTTTGATCAACCCGGCAAAACAAATCCGTAACAAGAAAATTAAAAAGACGAATAATGTGAAAAATACGGAAAACTTATGGGTAAACCTAGCTTGAAAGACTAATTAAAAATGTCGGGAAGACAATTTTACATATAACCTTTACTCCAGTCCTATCCTAATACTTATAAAGCATTGACCGGTGATTAAGCACGTGGGTACAACGCTTTATCATATCCCTGTATAAGGTAAGCGAGGATATTATGGCGAAGGGGATATTATGACGAAATAGCGATATCTCAATCCCCAGTGATGGGCATTGCACGAAATGCCACCATTTGATTCGCCGCAACGAGACGAATCGAATGGTGGTATTTTTTGTGCAATTACGATCACTGGGGATCGAGATATCGCCACCGAAAGTCACCGTATACAAGAAAATTAAAATTTCGGGTGACGATCTCGCGTTCGGTGAATTTTGGGGCGATATATCGATATCGATCCCTAGTGATCGGAATCCCACGAAAATCATAAAAAACATCTAGAAACTATTGTAAAACAATATTCTAAAGTTTAAAAGCTTTTCAAAAATTGTGAACATTCTCTGAAGAAAGCGTAGTCAAAATTTAATGTGTTAGTTTGGGGTAGAATGTGAGCTCGATGCCGTAAGGAATTGAGGTGGTATTGAAGCCAATAGAGGGTGGGTAATGTATTAGTTAATGGTAAAAAAAATTTTTATGTATATAAAACAGATAAAAAAATAGGGCGTTACTTTCCGAGGCGACTGTACATCCATATCGATCTCGGATCGTTTACCTGGTACATCATTTTAGAATTCCAAAATGACGTATGTTAATTTCGAAACGACGTACGTCAATCCAGAATTGACGTGAATTCCGAAATGACGTATAATAGTGTTACCGGGAGATAACAAATTTCGTCGATCTTGTGATTTCCGGAGAGGCTCGTTCATCTCGATTTCAACAATTCGCTTCGCTTTCGAGCCTCTCTGTGTAATGCCTAATTTAGATCCACTCCTGTTTTTTCTTTTCCATAATATTTTTCTCTCCCCGTTTTTCGCTTTCAAAATTTGCTTTTGTTGATCACCCATTTTCTTTTGCTTCCAAGTTTGCTTTTGCTTTTGCTTTTCGCTTTGCTTTTGTCAATCAACCATCTCTCACTCCCAAATTCGCCTTTTTTAATAATGATAATAATTTTTCTTTTACAATTTGCTTTTCATTTTTGAATTTTGCTTTTGTTTTCCATCCATAGTCATATTTAATTTTGTCTTCTTAACAACAATACAATTTCACTTTAAACAATAATATTAAACAGAACTAGAACACTGTCATAATATGTAACAAAAAAAATGTATAAAAGAATGGCCCACAGGATATTAATAAAAACAGAATTAATTGTGTACAATTCTTCTTCAAGTAACGTAACTCTTGTAAAATAAAATAATTGTGTACAATTCTTTCATCCACAGTATAGCTTTATTAAAAGATTGAAATAATTAACAGTTAGATTCTTTGATCCAAAAAAGACATTGTTATTAATTAAATGGCATGCTGATTGATAATAAAACACATTGTGTAGAATAGTTTAAGACTTTTGTCTAGAGAAAGCAATTTCTATTGTTAAATATTGTTAATAAAAGTAAACATCACTTAAAATTAAAGAAATTCAACTCTCCCAAATTCTCTTACATATTGTTACAATTATGTTATAAAATTGTTAATTCCATAATTTGTAATATATTACAAAATTATAAAAATCATGTAAAGAACTTAGAATATTTACAATTTCATTATATATTATTAATTATTATATTTATACACTTTTATTATACTTTTATACTTTTTATATTTTTATATATTTATACTTTTTATACTTTTATATGTTTATACTTTTATATTTTTTATACTATTATACTTCAAGATTTATACTTTTTTTTTATTTTCTACTTTCAATATTTAGTAAATTGGAATTCTATTTTTAGTTAGTATAATTATTTTTTATATCTTTTTCTTGTTTTTAATATTATATTTGTATTTCATGAAAAATGTATAAATATGAATTGTAGTTGAGCTCTAACTCAACATGTCAAAACTTGAGAATAATAACATAATAAAACAAATACTTTTTAATACTAAAATAATTCATCTTCCTCTCTCAATTATATATTTCAAATCTTGTAAACAAGTAACTTTAAGACTGTATTGAACTAATCAAAATGTTAATATTGAATTATTGAATTGATATTTTATTATAGACTATTCTTTTAATATTTTTGTTATAATTGAATTAATTGGAATTCCTCAACTAAAAATATCATAATCTCTTTCTTGTGAGAAAAACGAAATGAAAAAGTTTTTGTTACTTTTATTATTTTTGTTATTTTAGTTAATTAGTTAATCTATTTATTACTTTAATTAAATAATTTGTAAATTAATTAGTTAGTATAATTATTTGAAATGCTATATCTAATTGAAACTTATTATCTTATTTTTTTTCTCTTTTGAATTATGATAATTTCAGTAGAATTAGCATAAAACTTAGATATTATTCTTATAATTATCTAATTATCTAATACTTGTTCACATTTATCCAATTAGTGAAAAATGTATAATAATATATACAAATCCTTATAAATTCTCTCAATATTACCAAATCTAATGATATTTGTAGATATTAGCACAGGAATTAGATAACAAATGAGTACAAATCAGTCTATATACTCTCTTCCTCTCAACTGTTGTAGATAAAATCATTAATTACTTATAATTATGATATACTTGCAACAATAGTCATGTTATTTTAAAATTCTGAAATGATATATAATATATACAGTAGTGCTCATGAAATGGAACATGAAAAAAAATGGTGAGATTCAAATAGCTTGTTAATAAAGTGAAATTCTTCATTAAAATAAGATTTGGAAGATAATATACATGTATAAAAGTAAATTTCTTTTTAATGTTAAAGAACTGGTTAATTAGTTAAAGTTTTCTTATATGATATCGATACAGGTTTATAGAATATCAATATAATAACTAGATGAATATGGTACAGGAAAAGCTTAACGTTAACATGTTATATGGGGTAGAGTCAGTAGAAAAGGTACAAATCTATTAGAGTAATTTGTCCATTTTCCACTGACTCCACCCCATGTATTACCAGTATAACGATGATAAACTGTATTATCGTATCAGTATACATTTTATGTTAAATACAGATACTGATACTGTATATAAATATGTATACGTAGTTCTCTCTTTTGTTCTCTCAAAGAACATAGAACATTAAAAGCATTGTTTAAGAGAGAATGTAAGGTATAATTAAGGGTTTTGATTAAGAGAGAGATCGTGACAAAGAAAATGTAAGACAAATTAAAGGTAATGTTTAAGAGAGAGAACGTGACATAAATAAAAAGAAAATATGTTTAAGAGAGCGAATCGTGATAAAAAGATAGAATCGTGATAAAAACAAGAGAGAATTCTATATATTAGAGGATGCAAGATATAATTATTAACATTGTTTGGGAAAGAATCGTGTTAAAAAGAAAGAATATGCGAGATATAAATAAGGGTGTTTGTTTCTGAATTGTATTTTCTTTTCTTTAATCTTGATCGTAGTTATATACATGTAGAAAGGTAATATAAGAAAGGTCTACGGGCCTCAATAAAGATCAGAATTGTTGCGCACAATTTTTCTCCAAGTAAAATAAGACTTGTAAAATTCCCTCGTAATAAATTGATTGAATTGACTGGTTAGGACCTTTTTCCCGAAACGGCAATCGATCTTGGTAAAGACACGCGTATAAAGTAATAGAAAACCCAATCAAATTTAGAAATCAACAAAGGAAACATTGTAACATACACATATCTAAAATCCAACGTGAAATACGATATCCGTGGATATCGGCACGGCAACACTAATTATCGTTTAAGATTCTTGCTCTCCCAAAAACTGCCGTTTATAGAAAGATCCTTCCCTTTATATAAATCACGAGATTCACGTAACAATAGTATGCAGCAACATCCCACAAAGCCTTGCCATCAGATATTGCCAGATCGCCCATGCTGTTCGGTATTTTGGATGGATTTAGCGATATAATATTAACAGTGGATAACGTTAATCGCAAAAATATATGGTTGACCGATTAAGAATTTTAACCGGTTGGGATCACTATATAGGCGTTTTCGAGATCGGCGAGTACAGTCCAGGGCTCGATTTAGCGATATGGCGGTTTAACAAGAATGGTGGCACAAAGGAAAACTATGCGACAAACAATTAATTGGAGGTTAAACTAGAATTCCCCTTTGACTTGTTATTTTTTGCACGATTTATAAGGCTATTTTATATATAACGATAATTGTATTACCATGTGTTCGTATGCATAAAAGTAACTTTTTTCGCCAAGGTCTTGGCATTTAATTCTATTTCAATAGAAATCACGTATTCATGTTTATGCACGATTATCGTAGTGTCGGATGCATATAAGCAACAATTAAAAAGTTGGAAGTGGATTGCATCATAAATTACTAACGCTAGAGTTCTGGTCAGATTTATTATAATCTACAGATTCAATTGGAAATACTTGTACATGTATGTTGAAATTTTGCCTATGAAACTATCTTTTGTGCTGTAATAAAAAATTTTCTTGCAAAATTTTGCTATATGTCATAAATAACTATACTCTGATTTTAATTCTAACCCTAACCGAAACTTTAATTAATATTATAATAATTAATAGCATAATTAATGCATGCATTATTTTAAGGGATATATCAGATGGCCGGCATCTGGATTGGAATCATGTGACAGTAACTTTTTTTGCTATGGCAGGGTACTAGTGGCTGGCGCAACTAAGTTCAGTCATTTTTATTGGACTATTGGTCCACTGGACTTGTAAAATTTTTAAAAGTTCAGTAGTCTACTGTGTAATATTTTGTATGTTCAGTGAGTCCAGTTGGTCTAGTTACCCTAAATTGGATAGAATGCATTCAATTTCTTATGAATGAGCAATTTTACATAATTTTTAATAAGGATATCGACAAATAAAATCTTTGAAATAAAACATTTTTATGTCGCTAATTGAGCTCTGACTGTTTTTCTTTTTTTCTAATATATATTTTTTTACTTATTTAGATAAAAGCGAACGTCATAAATAAAAGACCCTTTTTCGTGTGAATTCTTATCGTTATGCACAACATCAAATACATGACAGATTTTATTTTCTTATCAAAATAATTATTATCCTTATATCCTCTCCCCTGAAAAATGTAAAATTCTCAATTCTTACATGCCAGCATGATGTAAAATGTTTCTGTAATGTGTAATGTATACGTAATTTATAATGTATACGTAATTTATAATGTATAATATTTTGTGAATAGTCATTTGATTTACTCGAACATTAGTCTTGAACCCGTATTTCATATAGATAAATTTGTTATTTGCAAAGAAGTAGGGTTCTCAAAAAGTCTGGTTGGTTCAAAGTTTGAACTGAACTCGAACCAGACTTAGGTCAGGTTCGAGTTCGGTTCAAACTTTGAACCTTTCTTGAACTCAAGCCAAAGTTCGATTCGAACTTCGAAACCAGACTCGAACTCAGGCAAAATCCTGGTTCAGTTCGGTTCATAGGAATACTAAGAGGCGAATAATAACAAGATATTGTACTCATGAATGGTTTCTCAACAACAGCAGACTCACTACTTCGAAAAAAGGGAAGAGACTATACTTATGGCTGGTTCTCAATACTTCGAAAAAAGAAACCATACAAAAAAGAGAAAAATTACTAATTTCCAACAAAGTCATCGGTAGAAAACATGAAAGGATCTGACGTGGAAAACATATTTCCTTGGCTTGAAAGACATGTCATTAATGAAATCCCTTTAATATTTTGCTCATAGTGTGAGAAATACAATTGAACTGCAAGTAATATATTCATTACCGATTGTAACATTTCTGAAAGAAATCATAAAAAATACTATCAATAATCTACAGTAGATCATCGTATCCGACCAAATTTAGATTTTTATTTTGAGCCAGCTATTTTGGAATAAACCAACGGGTTTCACCAGTTAACTGAGAGGTTAACTGGTTCTTAAATTTTTTGAACAACGGTTCACCGGATCGACTCGGGTCAGATCACTACTGTGACCCAGGTCACGGTTAAAATAGATAAGAAAAATCTGGGACGCGCCATCCACTTTTATCACGTGACTTAAACTTTACTGTTTTAAAGAATTATTTTATTACATCAGGAAAAAAAAGTAATGATGGAGAGTTGCAAGGAAGGAATATGTCAGATCCTAAGCCTTCCCGAAGGGCAATGACAGTCCTTATACTTTGGCCCACTATCACTTTATTAGCGTTAGAAGACAAAAAGCTACTTGTTCAAAATGGTTATATATTTTAAACCCAACCAATAATGTTGGTTGGTTGCATTGTAATTGTTTCAAATCGCCTTTGCTAGGTTGATAATTTTTCTAAAGGGATCAATAAAATTTCTTTGCATTCTTATATTAGATAGTCAATGTCATTATTTTCGCTAAACTATTTAGCTTCATAAATTCGTTAGCATTATTATTACTTAACAAATTTTCCAGAAGAATATCCAAACAGAATGACACTACACAACATCTAAAATTCACTGTGATTTATAAAAATAACGGCATTTTTGGAGGGGGTTGTTTGGGGGTGTATGTTTTTTGCCATGTAAATGTTGTGATATCGAGCACTAACAAATTGTTTGGATAACCAGGATTCAAATCATCCTCGTGCCTCCCTATAAAATGTACAGAATTAGAATAATTATCATAAAAAATACGCATATCGATCTTCTTTCTCACCAAAAGCTACTATTAAATTTGCTCCAGCCAGGACCATCGTATGAGCATGTCGAACACCAGGAACATTTCCTTTGGTTGTTATCTTACTCCAAGTGGATTTTGCCGGATCCAACACGTAAAGATCGTTAAAAGAAGTATTAAAATCATTAAATCTCACTGTTCCTCCGTAAATTATAATTTTATTATCCCATGCTATAATAAATACGCTTATTGTCATTTATATGAGATTGAGGTAAGAGTTTTAAAAAAAGAATCCAATGTACTCACTGCCAACTGCAGCATGAAGTTTACGTTTTGGAGGAATATCGCCAGTCACTTGCTAAAATAACACAATTTTCTTTTGATTAGAACATATATTTCAGTCAGTATGCTTTTTACATGTCAATTACCAATTGAGTCCATTTGCTTGTCTTTAAGTTAAATACGGGAATCTGATCCATGCTAGCCAAGAGATTGCTATTGAAATCTAGAAGTCCACCTATTATATACAATTTGCCATCTATGAGTGTCGAAGTATGAAGCGACCTATAATCCGGGCCGAATGGTAAATTAGACGTCGTAGACCAAGTATCATTTTTCGTATCTAATATAAAAAAGGTATTGGTCAATATAGATGGAGTCGAACCCGCACTCGTATAGTTGTTTCTTGTGAATCCACTATAATACAATATCGTAGAACCATCGAGGTTGACGCCTGTAAGTTGGTGTCGCCGAGCTATCTGGCTTGGATCAGCAAAAATAGGAGTTGACCATTGTTGTGATTTGGTATCGAATACGGCATATGGACTTGTAGCTGTATGATTGTCACCACCGTAAATTACTAGCAGATCGTTGTCTACTCCACCAACATTTGCTGTGTGGAATACAATTTTTGGAGCATTTTTCGAAGATCCGCGAATCCATGGTGGTGAAGATACATCAAAAGTTTGACTCAAATCTAGATACAAAAGTTCATTTATGTCTGCGGTTGGCTCAAGATCAATTGGGACTGTTGTTCGTCGTCCAGCAAACACATATAATCTAAATTATAATAAGCAAGCAACAAAATATTCGAATTAAAGTTTATCTTTTAATTTACTAATTCACTAAATAAATACTTGCATATTATTAATTATTGTTCCAGCTTGGAAGCTATAAAATTTCTGGTTAATTTTAAATTAATCCAAATAGCATTTACTTAGCTCGTTACTCACCGTCTCGAAGTAGGAACATCTCCAGAATCTCCTTTAACAAAGGAGAATACTAGGTTTAAATAAATGCATAACATCACAAAGAATGACTTCATTTTAATATTTCAAATTTCAAGACAAGGATGTGTATATATGTTAGTTTTGCGAAAAGATGAGAACAAGATTCTAATCGATCTATGCTTCTTGTCACCGAAAATTTAGTAAAGATGTAAACTCCTTATATATAACCAGGCACTGAGGTTGGCATTTCATCATTCTAGAGGTTTCGCCTCCGCAAAAGTTTCTAAATTTGAAAGGTATATAATATCCGGGATTACGTACATTTCAAATGCTAAAATCGGCTTATTTTGAGTGTATACGTAAATTTCTTTTTCGAATTTTCTTATACAGTTATTATTCTTGTAAATGCGTAACGCGACAATACGTACATGTATAAAGATACGCAATGATAACCATACTAATCAATTTAGTCTCATTCAACGGTTAACGTTAAAATGAGAATATCTCCTTTCGTTAGATCCATTCCTAACCTAAAAAGTAAAAAAGCTAATATATAAATTGTATGTACGTGCGTAGTTAGGTTAATACGTATTTCATGTGATCTGTAAAACGGTGAACTGGATCCGGGTGTTGACCAATCAAATCGCAAGATCAATGTGTAGTGCAAGCGAATCCACCAGGCGATCCCCAAAAGTTCGGGCCACGTGATAATGACCAATTAAATTTCAAGATCAACGTGTAACACAAAAATTCAAAATAAACATATTTTGGAAAAAAGCTTGTACATGTATCTCAAAATCTAGTCTATGAAACTATCTTTTGTGTTCTAATAAAAAATGTTCCTTGCGAAATTTACTAAACATACATTTCTTGTTTGACAAATAATCTTGACCCAGATCCAAACCCTAATCCTTTTCGCATCGTTGACGTCATCAAAAAATTATCACGTGGCCCGAACTTTTGGGGGTCGCCCTGGTGGATTCAGCGCAAGCGCATATTTTTGAAAAATACATGTAGCTTGTATCTCGGAATTTCGCCGGAAATTTGGGGATTCTTCTCTACGAGATTATTCGATCGTGACTCACACAAGAAATATCAACCTTTTTAGAATTTTTATCTTCGTCAATATCATTCCAAACAAAATAAAAAAGTACTCATTTTGAATCATAAGGCCTCTAGTATTTTTTTAAAATATTTTGACAACAGATTATTTAAGTCAATTTTGTAAAACTGGGTAATTCAAATCAAAATTTTCACATTAAGAACTTTTTTTCATGACGGATCCAAATTGGACCACTGATTAAAAATTTTATACTTACAAAATCCGCATGTGCAATTTTCACCAAAACTGGCTCAAAATTTATCGATATTTAAGATCCCACAGGTTCGAATCTCGATAAATTTTGATCCAATTTTTGTGAAAATTGGTACATAGGCGGATTTTGTAGAGTATAACATTTTTAATTAGTGGTCCAAATTTGGATCCGTCATAGAAAAAGTTCTTCAATGTGAGAAATTTACTAGTTGAAAATTTTGATTTGAATTATCCAGTTTTACAAAATTGACTAAAATAATCTGTTGTCAAGATATTTTTAAAAAATACTAAGTACTTTTTTTATTTTTTTTGGAATGATATTGACGAAGATAAAAATTCTAGAAAGTTTGATATTTCTTGTGTGAGTCACTGTATATGTTGCAAGTTGGAATATTGGTGGATTCAGAATCCACTTAGTGTGAATTTAGAATTTTTTGGTCAGCACCAATTTTATCACCAACACTATCCCTTACTCTTATACTCTAACTATAGTCATACCCTTATCCTAATTTGGACCGATCCCGTATTCACATAGATCCCGTTCTCACTTACAACGCCAAATCGTTGTTTCGTATTTCCTCGTCTAGTTACTGTCTTTGATGCAATTGCATACCTATTGCCAAGAATCACAATTATGGTTAACGTCAATAAAATAACGAAAACAGAATACGAATTTACGTAATCTATTTTTGGTACATACATGTATATTGTGTTGTCGTTATATTTTCATTGGCTAAAACAACCTTTTTAATATCGATAAGACAAACACCTTGAATGTGTCGGAGAAATACAACTTGTTGCCGAAATACTCGATCGTGGAGATGAAATATAAATATGAGCGACGAAATTACGAATCAGACTATTTCTGTTGCGTCGTTTCCACTTATACTGCATTGTAATCCCTGCAGAAGATTGGAAAAAACGCTTACCACAAAGCAGTCGGTTGTAATTGAAAGATGGCCAGGTGAGAATGAGGCTGGTCTGAATATTGCAAAGCCGGATGAAAGGTGACAAGTGCTGACAGCATTGGTCAAAATTCGTCAATTTTTATTGCAAAAGATAACAAAGTAGTTATAATAATCGGTCGGGTTAAACATTTCTATATGTCATTTGCGCCAAAAATAAATTTCATATAAAGTATGGGGTTGTTGGGTCTTACGTGTTAATCTAACGGAAATCATGATATTATTAATAATCTAATCTTTGTGATTTAAAGGAATAAAAAACACAGACAGTAGTAGTTCCTGAGAAATGTTTATTTATAAACTTAATATTAACTTTTGTTGATCAAACTGAAAAAGCTTTTTTTATAGTAAAAAATACTAAAATAATTGTAATTTTTATTTTTAACAGCTTATTTTTCAATTGTATATAATAGATATAGAATTTTTTATATATGATCATTAACATCTAAATTCATTTATATTTTATAAAATATACGTATAAGCTTCTTTACTAAGAAGTAAATACAAAATTCAATTCGTGAATAGCCCTTTCTGAGCATATTTATGGATTATATTTTGTATTTACTTAGTAAAGAAGTTTATACATTTTATAAAATACAAATGTTTGATGACTTTAGATATTTTAACATATTACATGTATAAATAAATATTGAAAATATTAAAATTAATCAAAAAAATATAATGTATAAAAAAAATCAAGAACTACTATACATATTTTTGTGTTTTTTGATTCTTTTAAATTACAAAGAGCTCAGGAACTTAAAAAGTTATTAGCACATATATAATAGTAGTTTATTTATAACAGTAGTTTATTTATAACAGTAGTTTATTTATACTCATCACTCAGCAAAACAAAGTTACTAGAAACTTTCTTTTGTGAGACGATCATGCGAAAAATTAATGAAAAACTTGCATTAATGTTCTAAATATATAAATTTGAATGTAATAATTTCAAGTTTTTATACGTATGGTACATAAAATCTAAAGTCATCAAATGTTTGTATTTAAACTTCTTTAAGAAGTAAATACAAAATTTAATCCGTGAATATACTCAGAAAGGACCTATTCTATCATATTCACGGATTAAATTTTGAATTTACTTCTTAGTAAAGAAGTTTATACAGTTTATAAAATACAAACGTTTGATGACTTTAGATTTTATGCACAATAGTCACTTTTTAAAAATATGACAAAATGTATAATTTAAATACTTTATTACAGTTCGCACGGAAAGTAATGGCAGGCGAATTTTTTATTAAACTAAAAAAAATTAATTAATGACCACAAATAAAATTATATATTTGAAATACGCTTGAACAGGACAACGAACCCATATATTACATCAATAATCAATGTGACCTCCTTTCGCATCAAAACAAGCTTGAACGCGATTTTTCATACTGCTAATATTGTCAAGAACACTATTAGGAAGATTCCTCCATTCCTTTTGATACACTTTTTTTTGTGCTACAATTTTTCTTACATTCCGCTTTAAGATTGCCCATACGTTCTCGATTGGATTAAGATCTGGACTGTACGACGGCCAAGGAAGAACACGATTCGGCAGGTGGGTTTCAAGATCATTACGGACTTCTTTAGTTCTATACTTTGGGTCGTTATCTTGCTGGAAAATGTACACATTCCAACTTTCCCATGTACAAATCGCACCACACATATGAAGCTTTAACGGGTGTTTTACCATTAGTGCAACCATTTTTTCGTAACGAGACCACCCCAAGCAGGTATTTCGAGATAATCGTAGAGTGGTTTCATCAGAGAACACAACTTTTTTACAGTTATAATTAAGATGTTTTTCTGCCCATTGAAATCAGTTTTCTTTAGCTTTGTCGGTGAGAAGAGGAATGCGTCTGGGCAAACTACAAATATAACCAAGTCTGTGAAGTTCGTCACGGATTGTCTGGACACATACCTCGAATTCTGGATGCGTTTCTTCAAGTCATGGCTTGATTTCAGCTCCTGTAAGAAAGGGATTACCATTTACCATTTTTCCAATTTGGCGGCGCATTACAGGTAAAATTTTCCGTGGACGATCAAGACGATGAATAACTAGAATTCGTCCATTTTTGCGAAGTAGGGCAACATAACGTTCACATGAGCGAAGCGGGACACCAGTTTTTCGTGAAATTTCAGTAGCGTTGCGGCAACCATTTTGCCATAATTTCTTAATACTCTCACGATTGGATTTTATCGATTTATCTGGCATTTGAGAAGATATTAATTTGGTAAACAAAACAAGTGAGGTACAACATGTGAAATATGTTATACATGTACTTGTGATCGCGTTCTGTCTAACGAAAAATTCGCTAGACAATGTACTTTCCGTGTGAACTGTATTACGTACTATAATTTACTTAAAATATGGTTTTTCATTAATTTTTATATTACACGTATTAATGAAAATACATGTACTTTTTTATGTAACATATATTAAATATCTACGTACTTAAAATATTAATACAAGATTTCTTCCAGAACGTGTATACATTTAAAGCTCACTGATAATGATTGTTACTAATTAATTTTATTCTAGCAATACCTTTTATTCTTACTCTAATTTGTTATATTTATTTATCATTTATAATATAAATATATAAAACAAATAACTTTTTCTTTTAAAAATATATGGTGCCGGAAACCTATAATCGCCAATCACGTGATAATAATAAGATATCTGAAGATAATTTCGAAAAAATAAACCAATAACTTTGTAATTCGAAATCACTCCATAAAGTTATCGGTTTAGTTTTTTATGTAAATAGTTTCCGTCGATTTTATTTCTTGATATTATTATTATTTTGATTTTCCTTTGTCCAGGCCGTATCAATAAGTCCTGTTGAATTGTTTTGTTAAATAGGCCGTACCAATAAGTCCTATTTTTGGATTATTCCCTTTTTTATTATATTATTATATTATTATTTTCCCCCCTTAGTGGTTTAAGGATATCACGTGATTGGCGATTAGATTTCCGGCACAATATACGTAATTCTTTAACGCTGCTGTTCAAGTGTGGTAGAATCCGTTTCTTAAGAGGTAGATGCTACAATATTTATTTCTCAAATAAACAATCTTTTTCTCGTTGCATGTTATTTAAGACAATTCGCTAAAATATCAAATTTTAGCGCATTCACTAAATCTACGTATAAACGATTATTATTAAATACATAAAAAACACGATTGTTTAAATTGTAAGAAAAGCTAATTAGTTTTTGGCCGAATTAAAACCTTCAATTCATTACATTGATTAAGCGCCACAAGAGAATACTTTAACGGGGACTTAGGATTCGCCAATTGGACATCATATTTACCAAACAACAACACTATCAAAACCTTCAATTCTGCCATAGCGACATGTCTACCAGGACATAAACGAAGACCACCACCAAACGGATTATACGCATTCTTCTCGAGATTCTTTGCCTCGAATTCGCTACCTTTTACAAATCGCTCCGGGATAAATTTCTCGGGGTCTTTCCAGTATTGTGTGCTTCGATGTATTCCTTGTTGATTTGCGCAAAACATTGTCCCAGGCTTGAATTTTAAGCCGCCGATTACATCTTCACGACTTAATTCTTTGAATAGGAGAGGTGCGACTGGTATGAGGCGTGCTACTTCTTTTATTATTGCTTCGGTGTAAATTAGTTTGTCGAGGGATTCGTAGGTTATTGCGTTTTGCATTGCTTGTGGATCTCTACCAAATATTTGATAGATTTCTTGTAAAAGACGGGATTTTACATCTGGATGTTGACAAATATAGTAAGTTATGAAGCAAAACGAATTCGAAGTCTAAATGATAAGTATATTTAAATAATGTTAATGTTGAGATGAAGTGGTTATAAATATATAATTAAAAGAAAAACGAAATACCGTGTCAATGCCAGCAATAAAAACATCCAACATTATTTGTCTAATTTCATTATTCGTAAGCGGTTTCAAAGCTTCATCATTAGAAGAGGAATTTGTATCTCGAGAAGTATTAGCAATCAATAACGATGTCAGAATGTCATTTTGTAAAGGCGTTTCAGACGAACTCTCAATATCTTTTCTCCTCTCTTCAATAATTGTTAATACTTTCTCATCCAATTGTTCATTCTTTGCCAAAAGTTTTTGCGTGAATTGTCTGAATCCCGGGATGTAATGGCGAATTAAATTCGAGAAAAAAAGAAAATACATAACCATCGTCAACCAATTCGTTATCAAAGCCAAGAATTCTTCAGGTTCTATTGTCATCAAACCGGGAACTTTTATTTTGGTTGGTGCGAGTGTGTTATAGTATGATAGGACAGAGTAGAATGGTTTTCCAGTTGTCGATTTTAACATGGTGTCGGTGGTGAAACGATACATCCATTGCGCAAGGTCTATTTGAAAGTCGGTGCCAAGATTTGACCAGTAGTTTCCCATCTCGTTAAATAGTGATTGTGTTTCTTGCACAAAATCTTTTAAAAAGTTTGGTGACATTATTGAATGCGTGAGGAATTTACGATTGAACTGCCAAGATTTCATGTTCCCATTACAAATGATTCCTTGTGTTGTAAGACCCAATTCAACCAATCCTTCATTTTCTGAACCCTAAATATTCAAAATGCAATTTCATGAATATTCAAGCGAGACGCGCCCAAATTACAAATTACAAAATACAAAAATTCATAATATGTTAGACCTTTTGGAAAAAATTAGCTTTAGTTGACGAACTCATCATCTTTTCAATCAAATCAGCACGACTGAGGTAAATATTTCTTTCGGAAGCCATATAAACTTCCCACATATCTCCATATTTCTTTTGCATCTTTTGTGCATATATTGCGGGTTCGTTTCCCATCTGAAGAAGATTACCGAATAATGGAATTGGTATTGGACCAGGTAAGGGACTTTCTCGTGTAAAGTATTGGAAATAGAATTTGGCGACGTAACTGATTATAAAGAGGATGGTTAATGATAGTAACCAGTTGTTGCTGTAAAAATTGATGTTTATGTCTTCGAGAATTGACATCTGTTTTTTTTTCAATGTTGTATAAATGAAAACAATGATATGTTTTTGTTTACTCTTTTCGATCTAATTAATTTTCTCAAAAAAAAGCGATGGATTTCTTGCCAAGGGATTTATAGAAAAATTCGCATTTTTTTCCATATACTGCGTATTTTGACCAAACACATATGCATGTAGGGTTGTGATTAATGAAAATTATGCTATAATATCTATAATACCAAATACGTATTATAGCAGTATTAGACGTAATTTGAGTTTATTATCCATGATCACAATCATCCACCTCTGTCCTAACTAACTGAAATTCAAACAATATTAAAAAAAATTTGGCGATGTGATTATACTACTATGACGATAATATCATTATGCATTGTATCGTAAAATCATTGTTCCATTGTACGTGTACTTAATCGATTGCAGTGTTCGTAAACCAGTTATTTAGTTGAGACAATACAATCAACCAGTGTTACTGTCATTATTTGAACTAACCAGTTAAGGTCAATTCCGGTTATTTGTCGAGATGTGAAATTATTTCACACCCCTAATGTTAAATGGATCATCTTTGCATAATTAGATATAAATAGATTAATTCAAAAAGACAATGACATCTAATCTTTTTTTTATATTGTGCGACATCGTTGCGACCAGAAAAAGCAAGAAATGCCAATGTTTAAAATTCAAACTTGCGGGTTCAATCAAATCATGGGGTTTCAAAAATCGTATTTTTGCATTTTAAACACTCAGATTTACGTATTTAACGTTAGGTAGTAAATAAAAAACAAAAAAATTTATTTTGAATCACAACACAACTTTGTGTTTTTTTTACGAGTAATATTACATACTCCCAATAAGATGGCGTAAATTTTTGATCACACCCTGTATGCAAATCCGAAGAAAATTTCGAACACTGATTAAAAATTGATGATCTATCGTCTCTAACCCTAACCATAATCTCTAAGGATCAACAATTATCATTTTCGCTAAACCTTTATAAATTCATTAAACGTTCATCATAGCAAACATGAATATTGTGACCTGGACATTTATCGCATGACTTAACGTTAATCTTTTGACAATAGAAGGATTTGCTACAATTATGAGTATTCAAAATTTTAGATTCCATCACTTTATGGGCTGTGTTTATATAACGGTATAAATGAAGATTTACGTAAAACATCTATTTACATGTATGTGTATCAAAAGAAGAATCATAGAACTTTCATTTGTGCATACAAATAAATTTCTGTGTCGAGCGCCGCCGATTAATTTTATTGCTATGCATGAAAAGCGTCACGAATTATTAATACGTACGTAGTTTTCTCTTTTTTATTTTTTCACAATATGTGTGTGCTCTCTTGTGATGACTAAAGTGGGTAAATGGACTTATCGTCAACTCATCCTGTAACAAACAAACACTCCGGAACAACTATGTAGTTCGTTATAAACAAAGTTGACTATTAAATTATAGAGTCGAAAAATTTCGATTTAGCATGATTACGTATTAGATTTGAACTACATGTATTATATGCAATCTATTATATACATCAGATATTTCTTTGACGACGACACTCTTAAATATATATAATCATGCAAAAATAGAAAAAATTTAGATACCGATACGTATTCTTTTTTTATTTTAACCTAAATAATGAACCCTAATTTTAATACATAGTCGTCTATTAGTGGCAAAATATGGTATTTCATATCACTGACCAATTTTATGACAAGTTCATTGGGGAAGACGATTCCATTCCTTTACCCACCAAAGTTTGAAACCCTTTGTGATCTATTGCCAACTGTAGTGGTGATTGCCATTGACTTATACATGGCAATCAATTACCAAACGATGAAACATTTTGATTGTTTCAAAAAATAAAGAATCGAATTTTAGTATTTGTGTACGTATTAGATCACTGGACATTGAGATACTGTGTCCGATTTATTTTTTTTAGCGATTAATTTCTAATGGAAACTACCATTTGATTCTTCTTGACTAGATGGATTGAATGGTTGTATTTTTGAATGAAACAATCACTAAACATCAAGATATTGCATTATAAGGTAAAATTTCATATCGATATTGTTTGTGAAGAGAAAAGTTGCAAAGCTATATAAGGCATCGAGAATCAGTTTTTATGTTACACTTCACATAATAAAAATTTCGGCCAATTATATTTAATTTATGGTAAATAAGGAGGGTACACTTATGTATGTATATCGATATTATTCATCAATATTAACTGGATAGAAAAATTAGAAGCGCAAAGCTATGTCTATATGTGCATAATTAAAGTAATGGAACGCACGCGTCATCATAAGAAAAAGCAAGTGCGAAATTGAAAAAGACTTGTGGATATGGTGGACATAGCCAATTTAGTACCCAATTGATTGAATAATGATTTCCAAAATTGATTGGTGAATTTAACGTCTCTATCTGAAATAATAGTTTTTGGCAATCCATGTAATCTAAATATCTCATTGAAGAATATTTTTGCAATGTCTGGTGCTGTGGCTGTAGTGTATGTTGGAACAAAGTGCACTCTTTTTGTAAATTTGTCAACAAAAATAACAATATAATCATAATCTTGTTTGGTTTTTGGTAATTGTATTATGAAGTCCATTGTAACTTATTCCCATTTATTTTGAGGTATTGAGAGAGGCTGTAATAATCCACTTGGTTGTTGATTACTACTTTTATTGCATTGATATAATTCATAATTGGTGACATATTTATGAATGCTTTTGTTCATCTTTGATCAATAAATTGTTGACTGATATTAGCATATGTCTTGTTAATTCCAACATGTCCAGCAATTGGTGTATCATGATATTCAAATAAGATTTTTGTCTTCAAATTTTTATCATTTGGAATAGCAAGCCTAAATGTGTTCTTCAAGTAAATTTTATCATCTTTCAATTCAAAATGGCAAGTTTTTGCTTGCTTTTTTGGTGTTGTTTCTTCTACATGCTGCAATATTTTCAAAATTCTTTGAAATATGTATCTTTATTGTATTTCTTAATTAGTTCATCTTTGCTAATTAATTCAGTATTGATAGTACTAATATTAATAAAATGTGTTTGACAAGATAAAGCATCTGCTACTATATTATCTTTTCCAGGTTTGTATTTTACATCAAAGTCATTGACTTGTAAAGTTTCTAATCAGTGTGCTTGTCTTTTGGATAAGTTGCCTTGAGTTTTGATATATTCAAGTAAAGCATGATCAGTTACTATAGTGAACTTTTGATCTTCCAAATATGAACTTCAAAGTCTAATTGCATATATAATGACTAGTAATTTTTTCTTATAAAATGAATAATTTTGTTCAGCAGAAGTAAGTTTTCTTGACTCATAGGTGATTGGTTGTTTATCTTTATCTTGATTTTGATTTAATATTGCTCTAATAACATATTCTGAAGCATCAGTAGTCATTGTGAAAGATAATTTTGGATCTGGTAATATCAAAATTGGTGCTGTGGTTAAATGTTATTTCAAAATTTCAAAAGCTTGTTGTTCTACTTCTTGCCAATTATATTCTTGATCTTTATATAAAAGCTTTGTTAATAATGATGCTATTGCTGAAAAGTTTTGTACAAATTTGTGATAATAGCTTGTTATGATCTTAACTCAGATATATTTGTTGGTTTTGACCAGTCTTTTATTATAATAATTTTGCATTAATCAACTGAGATTCCATCTGCTGAAATAAAATGACCAAGATATTTAACATATTGTTTGATGAGTTCATATTTCTTCAATTTGACATACAATTTGTTTTCTTGTAATACTTTTAATATTATCTTCAAATATTGTAAATGCTTTTCTTTAGTCTTGCTATAGATTAAAATATCATTCAAATAAATGATAATGAATTTATTCAAGTATTATTGAAAGATGTTGTTTATGAGTATCATAAAAGTTGCTGGAGCATTTGTTAATCCAAAAAGTAGAAATGCAGTTTTGTGAATGTCTTCATTTGCAATACAATATTTAAAATCTTCATCTTGTTAAATTATAATATTTCTGGTAATAAATTCATGATTTCTAATAGTATTTATAAAAGCTTTATGAAGTATTTATTAATATATTTTGGTATTTAATCTTATAAAAATTACTAATACTTTAGGATATAAAATAATTCTATATCATTATTGATTTATCCAAACTTTACCATAGATTTAATATAAAATTAATTTAATAGTTTTTTTTAGATATTTTCAATAATATTATTTTCTATTTGAATTGAAAATCTTAAAATTTGAACTTATTAGACCATATAATTTTTGACCAGTTATCAATAATTCAATTTTGTGAGTTTGTGCAAATATTTATTGCTTTATTTAATATTTTTTGCTTAAATAAGATTTTTTTTTGATTTTTGATATTAAATTGTTGTTATATAATATATAATAAATGGTAGATATTAAAATATTAATATTTTCTTTTTCTTGTATACATTTTGAACTTCTACTATAGATAAACATTTATAGGAGATGATAAGATTGATAATTTTTTATTTATAATAGAAAATTAACCAAGTTTTACTGTATTTTTAAGAGAGTATTGTTCACACCATTTTTTATTAATACAAGAAACTATTGATGGATCAATATTTCTTGACTTTGCTATTGTCTTGTAATATATCTATTTTGAAAAGAAAGAAGAATTTGTGCCCATTTTTCTGGTGTCATGTGGTGTCATTGCACTATAGTTTTTTGATCAAAAAGTTGTAACATGGTACAATATGTAAACAATACTTCTTAAAATTACTTTTTATGTGTTACAATTATAACCATCTGATCTTTGCATAAAACAATCATAAATAATGCAACACATGTTTTGTACTAATTATGAATTTATTTTTGAATTGGAAATAATAATGAATATTAATTTTTACTATCTAAAAATGATACTATTAATGAATAAAACCCATAAAAAAAAGGATATCTTTGAACTTGCATGAAATATTTTGATTTAACGAAAATTTTTTTTGTTGCATTAATTATGATCGTCACTGTATATATGGAAACTGTGGATGGACTAATATTACGCACTCTGGCTATCTCTCTTGTGGTGTATCCATTATTGAGTTGAGCGAAATAATAATTTCAGCTCTTTCGTTTGGGGGTAGTATAGGATTTTTGCGACTTTGTTTGCTTATTAAATAATTGCAACATTATACGAGAGCAAAAAATTTTGGATTATCTCATGATTTTATGCGGCAGCAATCAAAAAAAATGCAACACCAAGTCATGTGATTATCTTGAAATTGAAATTAGTATTGAATAAATCGATTTTAAAAATAGTAATGTTATTTCTTACCGTTACTATTATAACTTTATTTTGAATTTTATTATGAAATTTTTTAAAATATGCGATTTTAAAAAATTTTAATTTTTTGTTGCATTACTTTGATCGCCACTGTATATTTATCGTTATCCTTTAGTAGATAAGTCTCCGAAATTCTACATACAGATACGTACGTATCGGTATGTACATGTACGTACTGTATTGGAATAACACATGCCCCTTTAAAAAGTACGTACATGTATTCTTTTGCATTTATCGTTATTCATTTATGCAACATGCTTTGTTTTTTTTAAGAAAGAACATTCCATGAATCAAAGATCGACTAACAGCATGTACGTACATGTATAAGCCAGCATACATTATTACGTATATAAGTCGTAGTTTACTTACCTACAAACTTTTTTACATAGTTCAAATCTTAATAGAATCATGTATAATTCAAAAATTTTCTTTATTGCTTCATTAATTTTATCTATTTTCGCGACAACGTACGCATTTCCGCTTCCACCAAAAGACTACAATAGTAATACTATTGATAACGATATTGCCTTACTTCGCGTGGATGGACTATTGTTAGGTCAACCTGACGCAGCGACGGGTGTCAAACTTACAACATGAATCATTATAAAATGTTGAGATGCAACTAGCTACCGAAGACAATTATCAATTATTATCATACATAAATATTTTATCATTGAAATTAAATATTCTTTTTTATTGATTCACCTAATGTGTAATATCAATGTTGAGTAAATGAATGTTTTAGTCCTCCAAAAATTTTTTTATTATCATCGAAACATTGTTATCCATATAAAATGGTTCAATATACTCACTGCCAACTGCACTATGATATATATAAAAACATCTTAAAGGAACGACAGAGCCAGTTGCTGGTTGCGAAACACAATTTTTTTTAGTTAGAATGTACTTCAGTATACTTTTTTATATGTAAAATCAATTACCACTTGAGTTCGTTGACTTGTCTTTAAATCAAAATATGTGAGTTTGATTCATTTTTGCAAGGGTCGAAGTGTGAAAAGCTCTAGTTTTTAGCTGGCTGGTAAAGCATGTGTAGACCAAATATCAGTGCTCATATTTCCTAAAAACAATTCATTATTCACTAGAGGCACAGCCTGAATAATTGTTGCTTTTTCCAGTATAAAAAGTTATTGTAGAATCTCAAATTCGTGATATCTGTATGTGCTTGTTGCCAGCTTGTATTAATGAAACGAGGAGGTGACCACTTTTGCAATTTACATGTAGTATTGAATTTATGTCACCACCACCACTGTAGATTATTATCATTTATTTACTGTGTGTAATCCAAAACTTAAAACATTTACCTAAAGGTAACGTTCCCATGGTGGTGAAAAGATTGATCTCAAAGTCCACTTATTGTTGCTCTGCATTGTGACTATTGTCATTCACCAAATACATATCGATATAATCTAAATTATAGGAAATAACATTTATTCAATTCACTGCTTACTGCCTCGAATTAAAATCTATTTTAACCAAGAAAATTACCAGTATTAAAGAAGTACATAACGTCATTAAGAACTTTAATATTTATGATTTTGAATTAGAATTCAATATTTACAATAGAATCGGTGTAAATTGTATTAGAATTTACTATGTTTACACCGATTCAATTGCACTGACTCATGCGTATAATTGAATTTCTAAACACTTACATTTTTTGTCAATAAACTCTAAATATAATTTTATTCAATGATAAACTGCATAAAGAAAATATTATATGAATAAAATTATAAAATGGGAACATTTTATAAGCTAATGTAATTATTCAATGATCCATTCATATAAGAAAATTTATTCCCTTATCTTTATATTCTCGCCGATTGTATAAACAATCGTTATCATTTTTATGTTATATAAGAGGTGATTTTTACTAATACAATCATCTATACTCTAAACACACATAAAAGAAGTAGATTATTAGAAGGCATATGAATAAAATATAAATTTTAATACGCGTAAATACAAAGAAGTTATCACTACTTCAGGATCACGATCTCTATGTTTTACACGAATAAAAGTATAAAGTGACAAATTACAGCGTACATTTTTTGATATTCAATTGTTTCGTCATTTTCTTGCAAGACACTCGATATCTCTTCATTCTCTTTGATGTCGTATGGTATACTGAAATCAGAATCTGCTTTGTACCTTCAAAAACAACAGATATTGAAATAGAGGGATTAATGAAAAATAATATTAAATGGGAATTTACCTTCATCAGATCATTTGGAACATACAAACTGATACCTGTAAAGCCTAAGCATTCGACATAATTGTTGTATCATTTGGAATTGAAATTAATTTTAAAGATTCGACTGATGTTGGGTGGATTGGTTGTCTTTTGTTCATATTCGCAAGAGCATTTCATCTCCTCATCAAGTTTTTCTAATCTATGTCTTTCTAGTATAAGACTTTTTTAAGTTCCTCATGTGTATTGGAATATTCTAAAGCATCGTAGTACTTAAAATGCAAAGTATTCAGTTTGCTGTTATTACATAAAAAGAGTCGACAAAATCAAAAAGTTCCTCAGCAGTTGATCTGTTTTCTGGAATAGGATTTCAACATTTTCAATAATAAATTTGCGCCGTCCGGGAACATTATTTGGTATCTTAGGTCGTACTCCATTATACTGTCATATGCAAGATATATGTTATGACTCCACTCACTGAATGGCTGTTTACCTGTTACGATTTCGTATATAATCATTCCAAACCTATAAATATCTGCTTGAGTGTATGGGTCCATTTAACACCTCTGAACTAATATAATATATAAGGAAGTACTCCGTAAATTTTTCGATTAGATTTACGTATTTAAATTAGCCCGGTAAATCCCAAATCGATCATTTGAGCTATAACAGATATATATTCAGTGATATATTCCCAGGATGAAAGTCACGATGTACAAACCCTCCTTGTTAATTACTTTCAACTCTAGGATAATCCGCTTTAAATATCCTAATTTTTGCGCCCAACTCAATTTTCATAATACATGTATCTCACGATTCACTGATTCACTGATCCAATCCAGACAAAAATTCACAATTCGATTTGTCAAGACTAGACGAATCGAATGGTGATATTCTTGGATCCATGGATCATGAGATATCATGTTCCAGAGTTACTGGATAATTTTTTTATTTTTCCCATTTTTTTAAAAATGGATTAATACCTCATGACTCATTGAACCAAATTGGATAAAAATAAATTTGCATATTTACTGAGATTTAGTGGAATAGTGGCTAAACGTTGATAAAATTTGGTCTGGTGGGTCATGAGATATCATGCTTCAAATTGAGTGATCCAAATTAAAATGAGTTTTTTTTCAAAAAATCAGCAACCTTGAACATGATATCTTATGAATTACCAGACAATTTTTGTAAAAATTACTACATAACATTGAATTCACCAAAACTGGGCAAATTTAATGACGGTGTGTTTGAAAATAATATATTCATTTTAATTGATCCAGTAATTTTGGGACACAATATGTATCTCATAACCCGCAGGTTCAATCTAGATGAAAATACCATTATTCGATTCGTCAATACTAGGTAAATTGAATGCAATCCAAAATTTCCCCTTTTTTCCATTTTTAATCAGATTTCAATACAGAAATTTATAACTAAACCTGTGATTTTCTGGAACTAAAAAAACCAGATTTTTGTTTGATTATTTTTTTACAAGGAATGTTTCTCTTAAAATTGGAAATAGATATTGTGGTAATCATACACAGCTCTACAATATATTACCAGAAATTTCAAGAATGAATTTGGATCCTGATATCTCGACATCCAGTGATCCCATTGCACAAGATATTACTATTAGATTCGTCTCAACTACATAGATGAATCTCATGGTGATATCCTTGTTCAAATGGGATTACCAGATGTCAAGATGTCAGAATTCAAAGTGACAAATTCTTTTTTGAAATTCCTGGTAATATATTGTAAACAGAAGAGTATGGTATCAAGCATTATTATCATCATTATCTTCATCATCTGCAATGTTATGGTTATTATGTTTATTGGTTAATGAGATCAATAAATCCAATTTGTGTTATTAGACAAGTTTACGTTACTGAATCTATTGTTGTAACGAAAAAAATGTCGAATGTTATTTGAAGTTTCTAGAAGGTGGAAAAAGGTATTGCAAAATTAAGTGAGACCAAATTCAGAGCTTAATAAATGTTTCCTAGTTTACAGTTTGATTTATCGCATTAAATTATTTCAGAGTATTCAATGAACAAGAAACCATCTAATAGTGAAGGGGGTCAACACATAATTGATAGGCGAAGAACATTTCAAGTTGTTCATTATTCAGAGATGGGCAAGGACACGCTATACCGTAAATTTCCGATTATAAGCAATTCCCATTTAAAAAAATTCTCAACAACCTGTTATTCAAATTCAACGACCCATAGCTCGCTGAATTGACATTTTGGTGGTGGTTTCATTTGAATTGGAGCGGTGCTTATTGAATAGGCACACCTTTCGAAATCACGCCAAAAATGGTTGCTTATTCATATACGGTAGAAAACATGAATTTATTGATACTTAAAAAAGGTATATCATATATTGCTCATACGTAATACTAATTCGTTGATATATTGGTTTATAATTCAAAATTCTACTATGACGATAATGGACTTTCGCTTTATCTAAATCTAAGAATCATTTTTCTCTAATGGTAAGTTGCTCGCTTCATCCGACAAAATACTTAGACTAAGTGTCTTGCATTTAGGCCGATATGAAATGTACCAGCAAATTGCACCAAGTCCTATTACAACCAGACTGACAACATAAGGAAGGTAATATTTATATTTTACGTATTTGTAGGAACTTTCACATCGGTCATTGTTGGGTTGCTGCTGTGAATAAGGTGAATTTGGTGAATCGTTTACGAAAGACCCAATTATGATGAATAGTGTGAATATGAGAAATATTATGGGTATTGAGAGGAACACTTTGAATGGACGCGTTAAAGTGGGTTGAGAATAGCGCAGAAACTAAAAATATTATAATTAGAATTTTTAAACTCATCGAAGGTCTCAACAAAATACCGATTAATATTAAAAAACTCACCAATAACCCCAAAACAGTCAGAAATAGAAATATCCACATGCAATACTGACCCAAATTAACAAAAAATTTAAATGGATCATTATGTGGATAAAAAATAATGATCAATGAAGACAAAACGGCTTGTGTTACCTGAAAATAATTAATTGTTGATTAATCAGAGAAAATGAATGATTGCGTTGAGAACAAAAAACATATTCTTATACCAATGCAAACATTGGAGTATCTGTATTTTCATTCCATTTTCGGAACCATGATGAGAACGGAATATAATCTCTTTTTGCAGCGGCTACAATTACTCGTGATCCAGACCATACGTTCGCAGCCAATGCTCCAAAAGCTGATAGACAAACGAAAAAAGATAACGTGCGAGCTAAATTAAAGCCACCGACTTGGAACGCGAATTTGCCAGCAATGATTTCTGAAGGTTCATTAGCGCGGGTGATATTTGTTAATGGTACATTCGTGTACGCAATATTAGCACAAAGGTCTAGTATCGGTATACGTATACAAATCCATCAAATTTGAAAATATTAAGAACTATTTTCATTTGCATAGCTACACGAAAAAGTACCTACATAAAAAAGTAACAAGACAAACACTGATACTATTTGACGCGAATAGTTTTTCTCGTGGATTGACAAACTCATCCAAAGTATCTATAAATAAAGATTTAGAATCCGAGTTTACTGAAATGCATATAAAAAATAATTCACTTACAATTTAAATTATTCCAGCCACCATATGCAAATAAGATAGGAATAAGCGCAGCAGTCAAAGAACGTGCACTAATATTCATATCACTAGGAAACATATTTTTCCAATTCGTATTTTCACCGTTAATAAACCGAGGAATTGTTGCCAGTCCAATAATCGATATCGCAAGCAGTGTTAACATCTTTATAATTATGAGTGTTTGATTTATACGATTTGCCCATTTGTTGGATAGAATGTGGTAAATGGTGATTATAATTATTGTAGCTAACGAGCAAAGTCGTAATTGCCTAATAACAGAATTTTTAGATTTAGATGTGAATCCATATACCGGTATGATTATCGTTATTATTGACAACCCTCACCAAAATCTCCAATCAGTAATATATTCATTTGGATGCAAATAATCAATATCACAACGTCCTTTCGCCTTAATTAAATATAAGAAATATTGTGCAAAAACATTTGCTACAGCGGACATATGAGCTGGTTGTATTGCCACAATCATGGTAAAACTAAACATATAGCTGAATAATGCTTTTGGACGAGGATATGCTTGTTCCAAATACACCGTTTCTCCGCCTCCATCTGGTGTGGAGCTTCCTAACTATTATATATTAAAAATTAAAAGGTTAAATTAGATGAGATGGAAATAAATTATATCAAGCATAAATAAAAAATAAATACCTCGACATAAGAAAGTGATCCAAACAAGGCGGCAATTCCACCTACTGCCCATAAAATTAATGCTAATCCAGGAGACCGAATTTCACTTAAAACTAAACCAGGACTTGAGAATATCCCAGCACCAATCATGCTATTGCAATTATTTCCAATACCAGCGAAAGTTCCTAAAAGTCTTATCCTTTCCGACGACATGTTACTGGAAATGTCGTCGCTTGGCACAAAATTATTTTCATCGTTACCAAGATTCATTGTTGTTTGATTTATGTTTATCGTAATATTTTTTAACAACTCAAAATAAAATTCATACACTGTCTATACATGTACATACGTATTGTATACCGATACTGTTCTGTACACGTATATGTGCATATTCAGTACGTATATACATGTATCGGTACATCGATATCGAAAGGAGTTCTAATTGACTGGAAAACAAGTGGTGTAACACTAATTTGAATAAATACATGTAATAAAAACTCAAAAACAGTGACAGCTTGTTTTTGTGCGAATGAATATGTTAGATTCCAATTTAATTTCTAAAAAGAAATTGCTTAAAAAATTCCAAGTTTTAATTTTTGATTTGATTCGGGTTGATGAACCAGATTCGAACTGTTCGATAACGATAAATTGCTAATTCGAACGAAACATAATGACAATAGTTCTATTAAATAATAATTAGGCAATGAGAAGAACCGAATTTAATTAAAGTTCTTCCAATTGACATCCTCTTGATACGTCACTGTGCCTCGAAATTTGTCGTCATGTGTTACGACTTAACGTGGAAATGTTGTGCCAACCACTATAAACTAAGTTTATTAATATTTCATAAATATAATCTGCATTGCTAAACTAAAGAACAAATAAAAACTTACAGATGCACACTGTGAGAATGTCATATCAATAATTGCCCATTTTTCTTCTTGTCTCGTACTTACTTCTGGATCAGTCCCTTCGTGTGAAGTTGCTGCTCTTTCTTTGCAGGAAGTACGTTACGGTATACGCATACAAGTGACTCTCGTTAAAGGCATTAGTAAAAATCTTCAAAAATTTACTATATCGAGAGTTTATTAGTAAATTTACTATAACGAGAGGATTTATTATAGACTGGTTTTGGATGAACTTTACTATATCAAGAGTTTAATTAGTCTTTACTATAACGAGATTCACTTGTATCTCCAATTTCGGGTTGTATTTACTTTCTTACGAATTGATAAAGTGCAGGATGCATTATTTCGATCGAATAGAATACGCAGTATCATCCAGTATTCATACGTATATTCCGTTCACTAAAGTGGAATCATGCACATTATCATTTAAACCCTTGGTCTCCAGTCAAAGAATCTTGAAATCAATGTTGGGGAACGACAAATTATTAATTCTGAAGATTTTAACGAGCTTTGCAATTATAATTAGAATTTAGGCCAAATACCAAACTGTTATTTATTAAAGGATTTTCCTTTAAAATTAATAAGTTTTCATCGTATTTTGGAGTCACAATAAACTCAACATTTGAATTACAACTGTTCGATACTTGATTTTCCAGTGATTAAAGTTAGGAATCATTCAAATCACCCAAACTCGGATTAGGGTGTGATTATCTTAGTGCTGATCATGGAAACTATAAAGATTCCGAGTGACAAATGGATAATCTCAATAAATGAATTGCAAAATGATATGGTGCGGCGCACCATAGGTCACGAGATTCTTTCACGCTACCAATTTTAATAATTCGAGGAACATTATTAATCACTCGATTTCTGTTTAGAAAACACGTTGCGGCGAGTAGTATTCTAAAATCAGATTGACGAGTTCGTCAATATGATTAGAGTATTGATGGTTTACACCATTAATTAGTTTCAGTGCGTGATTGGATATCGAGTTGGCGAACAAGGCTGTATCAGAAATTTGTTAAGCTTCAAGATATTCTGGGATCATCATTTGTACCATAGTTAGATAGTTAAGACTGACCGAAAAATCATCCTTTGTCACTTTCCATTTATAATTTGTCCTAGTGACTTTTCCTTTCCGTGATAATATCGCGCGCAGATATGTTGTTGTGTTCAACAAGGCTTTAACTTCATAACCCTTGAAATGTTTTGTAACGGAAAATTACCTTTAGGAATATACATATCCTTTTTGCAAGTAATCAAGTACAGCCTCAACATTATCTAAACATTCTGTAAGTTATTAATATTTACGTAATCTCAATATTTATTAAAAAATAAAATTCGTACCTTAAGACTTGTATATTTCATTCACCATCACAACGAAAAGTATCAAATGGTAATGCCAGTGTCAACTTTCTTCGAGACTATAACATACAAACTTTTTTATATCTTATTAAACAAGCTTTTTGCCATTGGTTCTTTTTATATGTATACGTAGTTTGCTCTTGATTATTCTTAATGTAGCACACAGGCGCCCACATGGGCGTGGGGATAGACTTCTTTTCGGCGGCCGTCCTAAACTGTTTCATCGCCAAAGTTTGAAAAAGAATATGATAAATTAATTTTATTTTATTATAATACCGTATATTTGTTATAAAAATATTGATTTCTATTATTTGTTCTTAAAGTCTTCGGAAGTTGACATAGCGGCTTCACTCGAACATCGTTTACTTGGCAATGAAGCCATACAAAATCAAGACTATAATCAAGCTCGAGATGAATATACCAAAGGAATTTTGTTAAATCCCAAAGATTTCTTGTTGTTACTGATCACTCTGCTCTGGCTTACCTCAAAAACATGGCAAACTCCACTGATAAACTTGGAAGATGGCTTATGACTCTTAATGGATATGACTATGATATTATTAACAGATCTGGAAAATAATATTTTAATGTAAACATTCTAAGTAGAATTAAAATATAATATTATTTAATTAATAATCATATTTGAAAATATACATTGAATAACTACTTACTGGACATTGACTTTTGATTACAATGGAATTTGAATTATATACACATTATCAATTACTTAATAGACTTAACATTACCAAAGGATCTAAACAAAGAACAAAGAGTATCAGTAAAAAGAAAAGCATGCTATTTTATAGTTAAAAATAAATAGCTTTATAAAAAGAACAAGAATTCACCAAACAACTCACTCAAAATATTAAAGAAAGAAGAAGTAAATGATATACTATATTATTTTTATGAAAACCTACTGGTAGAATACTTCAATATAGAAAAAATATTTAAAAAAGTTAAAGCAAAATTTTATTGATCTCAAATATATAATGATATTAGAATATATATAAAAAGTTGTGATCAATATCAAAGAAGAGGAAAGAATAAAAGAATTGAATCTTTACATACCATACCAGTAAAATAACTCTGATAGAATTGAAATGGATTTTATTGAATTATTATCTGAAATAGCAAGAGATAATAAATATATTATAGTCACTATAAATTAGCTTACAAAATAATCAGAAGCAAAAGCCTTACCAGATGTAAAAGCTTTATCAGCAACTAATTTCTTTTATAAAGATATTGTATGTTAATATAAATATTCAAAAGTATTACTGACTAATAGAGAAACTCACTTTGTAAATAAATTACTGGATTTCTTATATCAATAACTTGGAACCAAACACAATTTATTAATAATATATCACTTACAAATAAATAAACTAGTAAAATACTTTAATAAAATATTATATAAAGAATTAATCAAATATGCAAATAAAAAAAGATAATTAAAATCTATATATATTATTATTTCTATTTGCTTATAGAAATATATAATATAATTAAAGATAACAATATAGTAATAAATAAAGTAATATCTAATTACAACTAGTTACAGCTTATAAAATTTTATAGTTGCAAATATTACAACAAGTAACAAATAAGTATCACATACTTATTGCACTATCTCTAAATACAATATCACAAAATTTAAACTATTTTACTTAACTTATAGAAGAAAAGCAATATTATCAATTAATTATGATAATACAATAATAAAGAAGATAAAGTTAATATTCTATTAGAAAAAATATACAAATTGATTATACAATTAAAAAAATAAACTTAAAGTGAAAAAAATCTTAGCAATAATAAGAACAATGATATAATGCAAAAATAAAAGAAACTTATATATTCAAAATTGAAAAACAAGTCTTATTTTATAAAAATTATTTAAGAGACAAAAGAAAACTGGAAGTTAAATGAAAAAGATCATATTATATTCATAATATACTTAAAAATAACATATATAAACTAAGAATATTAGAATAATAATCACTATTATCTTACTAGTACTTTAATAAAGCCAAAATATACAAAAGTATTAAAAGAAAATATCTTTAGTAATAATTATATCAATCATTATTTTTCTCTTCTTTTTCTTCATTCTTCTCTTTATTCTTCTCTTTATCTTTCTTTTTATTCTTATTCTATTACTTTAATGAATCCTATAATATTAATCTATAATAATAATAATAATAATAATTCTATCTTTTCTTCATCATTATCATTTCATTGTTACAATCTGAATCTATTCAGATTATACAAAAATTAATATTAAAGATTTAAAAACTAGAAATTATATCATAAATTATTTTAATTTCTTAAATTAATAATAATTATTAATTAGTCTAGATTTAATATTAATTAATTTAATATAGATTGATATATAAATAAACAATACTCCTTTTGTAGCATCTAGATTTTTCTTTGTTATTATAATAGTTTACTTATTAATTGTAAGCTAAATAATTATCAATCTTATTTCATATTTTATTTATTATTAATATTGATTACAAATACTTTAGATTATTAATAATTGCTAGAATATTCTATTAATAATATAATTTCTTATATATATATACTGTTATACTCTTGGTAATAGCACAATTAATTATAATAAAGAAGTATTTAATTAAAATATAAACTGTTTTCTTATTGGTTATATAAAAAATTCTTATATAATATTATCATTATTATTATCATTTTTTTTATTGTTACTATTATTATTTTTTTCATTATTATCATTATCATTTTCTTTATTATTATTATTATCTTCTTTATTGTCATTATCATCATCTTCTTCATTATCATTATTATTATTTTCTTTATTATCATCATTACAAATAAGAAAAAGAAAGTTTAAAATTAATGAACTTTATTTAGATTTTCTTTCACTTGCACAAAAATGATTGAATCATATATATAAAAAATTGTGATTGCAATTTCTTATATTAACTATATCACAAGTCAAAAAGAGTCTAATTAGAGAATTAACAATAATTCCAACAATTGAACTCTCTGATATTGTATTAGAAATTCATGCAAATTCTGTAAATAATAATAGAAAAAGAAAATTATTCTCATCTCTATTATCATTATCAAAAAGAAGAATCTCATTACTATTAATAATATTATTAATATTTTCTTTATCATTATTATCATCTTCACCATTATTATCTCTATTATTAGTATTATCACTATTATTATCACTATTTTCATCATTATCGTTACTATCTTTATTATTATTACTATTTTTATTATTACTATCTCTATCATTATTACTTTTATTATCACTATCTTTTTTTTTTCTTTTTTTTGTTATTTTCTCTATTATTATCTATATTATTACTAGCTTATATAACAGATATTATAAATTTCATTATATAATTCACAATCTTTTCAATTAATGATGAAGAAAAAGAGAATAAACTAAAATAATAATATTCTTTTTTTATTGAATTCTTGTTAAAGATACTATTATTATTAGCAAAGCTTTTTAATGCTTTGAAATTTTGTTGATCTTTTTGTCTTTCTTGATTTGAATATATTATTAACTTATTATATAGATTATATTAAAATTCAACATAACTATATAATAATTATATAAATTTTTAATATTCCTTCTGAGAAACAAAAAATAAAATTGTAAATATATTTTTATTAATAAAGTTATAGTAATATTTCATCAAACTTATCTTAATTAAGATAAATAAATAAAATTAGATAAAATATTGAGATATCAAATTAATAATATATATATAATAAGTAAGTATTTATTAAATATTTTATTTTTATATAATTATTAATTATTTTTCTATTTTTGCATTTTTTTGAAAAGAATTCTAATTATATAAATTAGAATTTTTTTAAATTAGATATATTATATTGATTGAAGAGCTTGGAATTAATTAAAAAGATTGAAAAATTCAGATTGGTTAAAGAATTTGAAGAATTCAGATTGGATAAAGAGTTAAAGTTAGAGTTAAAGGTTATTTATTTATCTAATACTAAGATAATTTGAGTTTTGCTAAAGTTTTACTACTGTTACAGTAGTAACATAAAAGTCGTTAATTCCAAAAAAATAGTTGAAAAACATAAAAATATTCGTATAATAGCAAAAACCTCTCAAATCATTTTACTTTTTTACCTATTATTTTACCTTTTATTTTACTTTTTACTTATTATTTTACCTTTTATTTCACTTTTTACCTATTATT